>JBCEWC010007096.1:0-21957 GCA_038996855.1 Solanum aculeatissimum | reverse complement strand
AGCCGCAAACACGATATCAATCCAACCTAACACAGCTAATCCAGAGACATCCATATTCAAACGAGAAAGAGAAAAATAAGTCGAGACGGTTACCTTTTGGCGAGCAGCGAACCGAAATGACGAGCCGAAAAACTGTTCACAACCACGAAAAAAAACTTGAAATCTCGACTTCGGAAGTTATGGAATCAATTAGATTTTTTTTTTTTGAAAGTTTATAGTGTTTTCCAAATGTTTTTCTTCTTCTCTCTTCTGTGCCTCTCTCTGTTCGTATCTCTCTCTTTTTCTCTCTCTCCCTCTCCCTCGACTCTCTGTTCCCCTCTGTCTGTCTCTCCACACTGAGTCAAAATGGGAGCTTTAATAGGGGAAATTGAGCTCGAAATAGGGGGAAAACAAAGGGCAATTGAGAGTTTGAAATTTGAAAATAGAAAGTTGAGGATTCGGGGTCGTTTTTGGTGCGGGACAGCGAAGAAAAGGGCTCGTGGTAGGGACGAGCAGTTGGTTGAACGTTGAAAGATTGTCGGGTGAGTTGGGGTCGTAATGATAAGGAAAAGGAGCGGGCGAGTGAGGGAGAGAGTTGAGAGCGTGAGGGGAGAGTTGAGGTGAGGGAGACGAGGGAGACGCGTGGGAGAGAAGAGTGTCGGTGGAAGAGAAAGAGGGAGTGTGAGGGAGGTTTGGGGAAGATGAGGGCTGCTGTGATGAAGAAAAGGGGAGATAAGGTATGTATGTATCGGTGTTGAAGAAAGTGTGGGGATGTGGGCCGGGTCAAGGGGTTTTTGGACTGGGCTGGGGCGTATAGGAGTGGGCTGGAGGGATCTGTTGGGCTGAGTGGGGCGGGCAGATTGGGCCGCAGGGAGATGGAAGTGGGCTGATGGAGGGATTTTGGGCCGAATGGGGGGTTTAAGGAGCTGAAAAATTGGTCTATTATGGACCAATTTTGGGATTTTAGACCCAAAACCCAAATTGGAGAAGGATTAGTAATTTTGGATTTAAATAAGTAACCAAATCAAATTAATTGATTAAATTGGTCACGAGATGAAATTAATATGAATTAATAAAAAAGCTTTAAAATTTCAACCGCTTAAAATAATCAAATTAATTCCGAAATGATTAAATGCGGACGTGACTAAATTAAATAAAGAATGGGACATAAAGTTAAAACACGTGACATTTGAAATAAAACGTATAACATAGAGTGTATAACATAATTTAAAAGATTTAAGCTCCAAGAATCATTAAAAATACTTTTCGCATTTCGAAAGTTAATTATTCAAAGTTATTTAAAATTAAAAGCTCAATATTTAATTCGTATTGTGGAGGATAAAAATTAGGTGTCAACATTCATTATACTATATCATCTACAAATAAATATGCAATGGTACCTCCTTTGAATATGTCATATTAATTCATTCACCATCGAAACAAATAAAAATGGGTGAAGACCCGATCTAGACAAAAGCTACTCCCTCTGCAACAAAATTCTTGTCACGTTTTAATTTCAAAAGTCAAATCACATGAACTTTGATCAATATTTTAATATATATTTTTTTACTATACTAATATAAGAAAAATTATAATTGATAGTATATTTTATATAATTTTAGAGTACCTAAGGTTTAATTTTTTTTTTAATACAAAATTAATGTATTAACTTCAAACTTAATCAAATTGACTCTTCATGAAAAGAGAAATTGGATAAATACTTTAAAATGGATAATATATCATTTAAGTAAATATAAAATAAGGGCAAGGCAGTGTGTATTACTCCATCTGTTTTAATTTATATCACACAATTTGCTTTTTAACTATACTATCAATATTATATTTATTCATATTATGTCCTATTTATTTAATAAAAAATCCATATAAATATACTTTTTTTCAAAGATAATTTTAAAATATTATAAAAAAATTAAAAATTTAAATTTCATATATAGAGATAGTATATGCTATGGGCATTTGGAGAGTGCATAGGGTTCATCAAAGAACAAATGGAATCTCTCTCATGTTATAAATTTGGCAGGCACAATACCTGGAACAGAGTGTTTTTCTCTGCCTAAACACTTAGATTTCAGCCACCGTCCCCCATATTTTAGTGCAATATCTTAATTTGTGTCTTTACTTTTTTTAAATCTTTCTTTAAAATATTTCAAAATGTTATATTAACGATAAAATTATTTTCGTATAATTTACCAGTCATGAGTTTAATTCATGAAAATAGTTATGGATGTCTGCATCAATGTAAACTATCTAAATTACACTTAATAAGATACGATCTTAGTTTAATCTTATGAGAACATGAATTGCTTCATACATCAAACTATCTTTTTTTAAAAAAAAAAATATTTGCTATTCAAAATTTACATATGACATAAATTAGGCAAATGATTCATTTGGCATGGGAAAGAAATTACAATGGAAAAAAATAGGCAAATCGACAAGGAAAGGCACCTACTTATTTTTTCTTTTGGCCTTAATGGAGAAATTTCCAGTTTGTTAATTTTTGTCCAAATGTGAAAATGTTTTATGATAATTAATTAGATGAAGATTATCCTAGTACAAAAGTATTATTACCCTTTCTAAGTAAGGAAACAACTCAAAGATATTTTTTTGGGTCATTCCATCAAAATGTAATTCATAACATACAAAGCATTTTTCTCAAATGATGTGAATTGTGACATATGCACTGTAATAATCTCTCTATCCTATAAAGATAGGAGTTAAATTTACATATATTTTATTCTCTTCGAATTATATCTAATTGCTTATACTATTATATATAAAAGTCAAAACACTTTAGCATGACAATAGTAGAGCATATTGTGAAAAAGAAACAGATTTCAGATCTTCTCTTCATGACAAAAGATTTCTTTTTGTATTTGGAATATTATATTTATTTTAATAAAATATGAAGGAAAAAAAAAAGACTTTGACTAAGCCATACGTCACAAGTCAAAGTTGTATGTTTTAGGATTTGACCACTATTCTTTTTTGTATGTATTGTCTATATATCCCAAAGAGAGTATTAAAATAGATAGCATGTGGTTCAATAATTTTAAAAAAAAAGAGTTAGAAAAACCAAGGTTTTAAACTAATGATGATATTGTCCCATCTCCAAATTCCAACCCATGTTCATTCTTGAAAAAATAAAAGGTAGAAACATTAAAAATTACAAAATAATAAACCAAGAAACAAAAAAAAAATCCACTTTTCCCAAGTGCATGAATTGGCCCCTTCCTCATCACACCACCATCAAACATGTTGAAAAAAGTTGGGGCAAAAGGGAGGCTAAAAGTGGGAATTGTGGAAAATGCATAATGTCAATGCACAAGCAAGATATCTTAGGAACATAATGAAGATTAATCTATTCTTTGTGACATATGATTATTATGATGAGAGAGAACCAAGCTTTTCTTGTTTTATTATAATTATAATTGAAATGTTGCGTCTAACTTGAGTACACATTAAATACATATCACTATTGGATGTTTACGTCAAATTGTTTACTATAGTGAAGTAATTTAATGAGATCAAAATATATATTACTCCATCTATTAATTAAATTTGTGAGATAATATATATATAATAAAAAATATTTAAAGATATAATTGGAGTAATAATTTTCTATCATAATCACACCTAATTGTGGTGGTACTTGTCTCAATCCACTAAAACAAGTCAGCCCAAATCAACAATTCTAAACAGAACAAGCAAAAAATAAGGTGGAATATAACAATTTTCAACAAGTTAAAGCAAGGGGGTAAATGAATCATAACTCTAAATCCAACCCAAGACCTGGTGTCACATATATAAGACACTAAAATTTACGTAGAACTGAAAATCAATATAAGTCTCAGTGTCTTAGTCCTCGAATAGTACAGGTATTCGAGGTGGATCCAAGCTCACGACCTATACAGGTATAGAAGCAAGAAGTGAGTACCAAACAATGTGGTACTCAACGAGCTAGCAAACACTAGACACAAAGTAAAGAAATGAAGAACACAAGTACACCTTAACATACCAATCAAACCTCTACAAACTACAACCTGCAAACAAATCTGCCCAACCTATATTTATAAGAACATAATAAGTAATTTAACATTAGCTTTTTCATGAACCGTCAACGGATGTGATGACACCTGCCTAACTCATCAAAGGCAAGTCAGCCTAGAATCAAGCAATTCAAAATAGACGAAACTTTAAACAAAAGAAAAGAAGTCTGGCATAACATAGGTAATGATAATCAGAACCAATTCTAGAATAACACAAGATTGGTGTCACATGTACAAACCACTGCTCAATAGAGAATAAAAATAGTACAAGTCTCAATGTCTTAGTTCTTAAATGGAACAAGACATAAACTAAAAGGGCCTAAAGAGTCTGCTGAAAAGATAGATTTCTACCTCTCAAGCGCCTAGAAGTTCGGTCCAAGATAGAAAATAAAGAGATCAAGAGGTACTGGACTTAGAACCTACACAAGTGTAGAAATAAGAAGTATCCAATAACACGGTACCCAACAAATAAATTCCAAATCCCTAAGTAAAGCAAGAAGAACGCAAGTACTTTTATCATCCTAACCACATACCTCCACAACTACAACCCTGCATGCTTGAAGTTAGCAAACACAATATACATATCCATATTACAAATATACAGCATAAAAACAAAACAAAAAATTCAAAAATTCACTAGTACAAAATCAACCATCACATTACACTTCATGCAAATATCTACATTAAAGCTATGAGTAAAATGAAATATAATGTAATGAAATAAAATAATATATATAATGTCAAGTAATCGTGATGCATGTCTGTCCTATGATACACATTCATTAATCACCTCAGATCGGAACCTATGGGGCACTCACATAGATCATGTATTTATCGGAAGAGACCTCAACCGTCGAAAATGACTTCGGCAATAATAACCTGTTGGAAAAGACCTCAGCCGTCAGAAGAGATCTAGGCAAATAACACCAACTATACCTGGCAACGAAACCGAGATCTACTGGTACCAGTCCGGTTCCATCCCGATAAAGTACCAGTTCCGGTACGCTGGCATGTACTGGCTTAAGGGTAACCGGTAGGGGTAACGGGAAGGGAGCGTTATTTTGTACCGGTAATTACCAGTTCCTATCTAGTACCGATCTGATAATTATTGGTAAATTAAAAAAAATCTAATTGGACTGTTGGGGTGGGCCCACCCCCAATGGTTGTTTGGCTCTTTCAATAAATTTATAGCTGTTTTAAACGACTATTTCTATTTTTTTAATTGTAAATTTTTTTTTCAAAACTACCTCCTAATTTTCAACTATAAATACCCCCACCCGTTTATATTTTTTTCATCTAAATTCTCTCAATTCTCTTAATTTTTTACTCAATTCTCTTTACTATCAAATTAATTAAAATATATTTATTATTTAGTATTTACTCTCTCAATATTATTAATTAGTAAAATCTTAATATTATTTAGTTAATTAGTTTGCTAATTTTGGTGGGCTATTTTGGAATTTGGAGAAAATTTTGGTGGATCAATCTCCAAATATTCAAGATTCAAGTTTCATCAATTTCGGCTTCTACGTCTGCTTTTACGCAGACGTTCAGTACGTTCGTTTCAACTTATAAATTTTATCTTATTAGTTTTTATTCTTTATTTGTTGAATACTTGAATTATTTATTTTTTGTGTATTCATAATTTCATATAATATTTAATTTTATTACTTGTATCATTTTAGTTTAACATGGATTCCGGTAGAAAAGGAAAAGGAAAAAACACTTTCTTGGTGGAATTGCTAAAGCTTTAACCGATAAAAGTGGTAGTTCTTCAAAATCTAAAACAAGGCAACCACCACTTAGAATTAATACGAAAGATTTTACACATGTCTACGATACTTGTTTTAATGTTGGTTCTAATACCGAGTTAGATCATGAATTTCTTGAAAATAAATCTGGTAATTTTAATGAGGACTTAGATGAAGATGTTAACGAAATTAATGAATATGATGATTTATTTGATGATGATGAAACTCAACCACCATATACTACTACTACTCCCTCCCGCTCCCACTCCCGCTCCTGCTCCTCCCCGTAAATCCATCGGCATCTAATAGGCCCAAGACGGAACGTGTAAAAAAATTTGTTGTTTGGCAATTTTTGACACAAAATAAAGATAAAGCTAAAGCAATTTGTAATAAATGCAAACATATTTTAAATATCATTATTTGAAATGGTGTATCATTATTTGAAAATGGTTGTAATAAAGTTGAAATTGCATGTCATTTTATTTTTAAATGTCAAGTAAAATCTAGACGTAAGGAATTTGAAAATTGGTGTATTGAATGCAATGTTGTTGTTTGAAAAATTCCAAAAACTGTTGCTACTAGGTGGAATTCTTTATATGAAATGCTTAAAGTAGCTTATGAATTTAGAAGACCTCTTACAATAGTTCAGAATATCCATAATGCTGATATGGATTATCGATTTGATGAAAATGATTGGGCGGATATTAGAGAGCTAATTGAATTTTTAATTTTTTTTTATTTAGCTACAAAATAAATTTCTAGTCTTTATTATCCAACTATTTGTTCTGTTTTACCAAATATTTGTGTTATTCCTAATAAATTTGCTTTGTTTAAAGATAATCTAAAATTAAAAGAGCCGGTTAAAAAAATGATTGACAAATTTAAAAAATATTTTTTTTTTCAATTCCTCAAGTCTATTTAATTACTTGTTTATTTAACCCAACATACAAAGAGATAGCTGCATCCCGAATGGTAGATAACATATATTCAAATTTAGATATTAATGACGATGAAAATAATCAATCATGTAATTTGACAGTAGTTAAAGGTTGTTAAAATAGAAACTAGGAAATTATATGATTTATATAATTCTAATATAGAAGAAAATATACAATATCAAGAACCCGAACCATCTAGGTGTAGATACGAGGACAACATTGATGACATGTTAGAAAATTATCTCGGACTTACTTCTAACGAAAAAATAATTTTGATGAATATATTAACTAGAGTACAAAAAGCATAAAGGATGCAGAGGGGAAGCCACAACTTTTGGAATGGTGGAAGAATCGCGGTAAAGCTTTTTCAAAACTTCAGCGGATGGTTTGTGATGTGCTAGCTATTCAAGCATCGTCGGTGTCTTCGGAAGGCGTTTTTAGTGCGATAAGATTTCAACTAGGAGACCATAGACATTCACTAGCAGCTGATAGTTTGGAAATTTCAATTTTATTCAGAGACTGGATCAATGCGGAGGGGAGAAATTTAGGGCGTCCAACTTTGTCGTCTCAATTTGAAGCCGATATAGATAATATTTTATCGGAATCAAGTGAAGACGACATGAATTTTATGGAGGAACAAGCTCAAGAACCAATTCTCGAAAATGTAACAATAGAAATATTAGAAACACTTCGACAAGATTTTCAATGTGGTATAAGATATTAGTATATTACTATAAATAAGACCTAATTGAAACAGAACTCTTTCTAGAAGGTGGCTATGTAAATAAGACCTAATTGAAACAGAACTCTTTCTAGAAGGTGGCTATGGAGTTAAAATGAGCCCACAATCATCATTTTTGTTAAAAAATTGAGTTAAAAAAATTTAATTGAAAACACTAAATTTGATGGTTAAATCAGGAAATTATAAATGGATAATAAAGCTATAAGTTAAAAATAGTTTAACTAATGAATTTCTCTTGAAATAATAAGTGAAATCATCCCTTCCCAAGCTTGAAAATGTCAAAAATGGTGGAAAAGGGCTAAGCCCAACTTTTTTTTAAAAAAAGAACACTATTTTAGGTCACTTAATGCTCCGCGATCGCGGTCTGGGGCCTGCGAACAAGGAGTTACTGTTCAACTATAATCCGGGAACGTGGCCCTATCATCCGCGATTGCGGAGGCCAATTCGATTGACCTTTCATAGTCACCATTGGAGATCCAAAAACATAGCTCATTCAGAAACATACCTTCACAAACGTGGGAGTGGGTTCCGCAAACGAGAAGAAGGGACTAGTAAACAAGATATCAACAATTATAAATGGCACAAAATCATAGAATGGACCCTTGAAATATGGTTGGAACTCTGCACATATAAATCAGATATGCAATCTTACTAAAGTTGATGTTCTTGACTCAGTGGAAATGTTAGAAATCAAATTTGAGGTCTCCTTGACCCAAAATCTGATAAGTCGCAACTAAACCAACTTAAGACATTAAAAATATTGAAACATTAAAGGAGCACCCAAAAATTATATCGAAACTCATTCTAGAGCTAAAATCACCTTCTTGAACTAACGAAACCATCAGAAATCTAATTCGAGCACCAGACTCAAAATATTGACCAAAGTCAATTCTAAGTCAAATTTTAACTAAATTTTCAACTTCGAACCTCAAATCCACTTAACAACTCTAAATTTGATACTCACAACTCTCCTAGATCAATTTTCTCATTTCAAAACTAATAGAATTGACGAAATTCTATCCGAGACTCAAAACTCCAAATGACTCTGAAACTCAAGTGAGCAACTTAAACCTTCAAAATCTATCTTTTTAGCAAAAACTCAATTTTTTACAAAATTTGTAAAAATTAACTTTTTGAACCAATCAAATAGGACTCAGGGCAACTATCGGGAGAAGTAAAATGATAATTTTATTAAAAATATCAAAAATGACCTTCAAGGTTATTATATCATCCACCATTAAAAATCATGTTCTTCCTCAAACATAAATCAAAGGACGTACTTAAATCTCAAAGAGATGAAGATAATGGACCCGCATGTCAAATTTGGTCTCCAAAGTCGACTCTCCTATGGATCGATGTCTCCACTGAGCCTTTACTGATGTTATCTCCAAGGTCCTTAACTTTTGGACCTGCCTAACTAGAAAGGCCACAGGATCCTCCTCATAGGTTAAATATGGATTCAACTCCACTTAATCAAGAAAAATCACATGAGACTCATTCGAGATATAACATCGTAGGTCAAATATGATGCATTGATCATTTACTTCATATTGAGCTTTATTTCTTTACTATGGTTAAGCATGTTTTGAATGATGACATTACAATTTCATACATGATGGCATTATAACTTCATGTGTTGCATTGCATTTCACATACTTAGTATATTCCAACATACTAATGAATATTTTCATACATGATGTCATCATGTAGGGATCGACACTCCTCCTTCTTCATCGGCACGTGGATAGCCTCCGACGTTCAAGACTAGTATCTTTGGAGAGCCCCATAGTTTACGGACTACACCTCTTTCTTTATGCCATTTTTATTTGAGACGCTTACTTATTTTGGGTTGTATTACGGAGACTTCTACTTTCGTTGTTATTCTTCCATGACTTTTATATTTGAGGGGAGCTTGAGCATGTCTTAGCCCCCGCCATGTCACTATGTAGATCGTATGTTTGGATAATATATTAAAGGCTTGTGTAAATGTCTTTCCATGATTCTAAATACTTGAATGTCTTCCTTAGTCCCATTTCTCACTTTTAAATTCTGCTTTACTTTGATTACATATCGATGAATGCTTGATGAAATGCTAAAATTCTTGGGTGAGGTACCTCTAAGTTCTTCATTCTCCGTGTTATGACTAGGACCTAGTCTTGAATCATGATAGTTTGAATGTACTAAGTATGTAGGTAATGCATGAAATGTAAAGAATGAAGTGGAATAACCAAGTCAAGAACATACTAGAGTGTAAGATGTTAAAGCATAAGTAAACATGTAAGTGGTCAATGCACAAATGAATCATAGATGATATCATATAAAGTATCATAGAAAACATACATATATGTGAAGTAACAATAATTGACAATAAGATCATGCGAGCTATAACGTGAAATCAAGATGTCTTCTGGTACATCAGAGAAAAAAGAGTCGTACTTGCCAAGGTAAGACTCTAACCTGCTAAGCAAGTGTCATAATCATAATGCTGTATATGAATCCACTAGATAGGACATATTGACAACATAATCAAATGGCGGCAACATAGTTATGAGACTAGAGACTTTATATAACGATCCCCCAGATTGACCCTCCACCTCAAGCCTCATTCGATGCTTAGTCAAATTCTACGGAATATATATCATAAATATAGGTCATACTTGTCATAATTTATAACTTGTTATAGTGGAAGGGTAATTCAATTAGCTAATCCAATACATAAAAATCATATTCCTGGAGTAACTCCTTTTCATGTAGACTAGGCAATGCGGGTGTAGGCCTCCCATCATTATCTTTTATATCTCAATTAGGATCCTAAGTCGCCATTTAGGGCCTAGGTCACTCGTCATGATGATAAACTTTCTTAAGTGCTTGGAACTTTCATAATCATAACTTTTCATGAAAATTGTGGCAAAAGCATGAGTTCACCATCAATAAGTTTCAAATCAGGTAAACAACATAAAGTCATTCATAATCATGTAATTTGATGCTCTCTGAACCAAAAGTGAAGGAACCCATTTATAATTTCATAAAACCCTAAGTAACATATAGATGAAATCACTTGAAGTTCATGTATTTCATACAATTTAGTATAATTCATGCATAATTGGGTAGGAAATTATGATATATAACAATATACATAGAGTTTGAGTTGAAATCATAAAATCCTAAAATACTTTCATTGAAATTTAAATGAAAAATGAGGCTTTAACTGGGCTCCATGGGTGAAAGGTACCCATGGATGAAGGCCTACATACCTAGAGTAAAATAAATGGAGGAAATTTGAATTTGAAGAGAAGAGCTCAAGACCCTAGCTTAGGTCTCCAATGGAAGCTTTAAGGCGTTGAAAATTAAGAGAATTTGGGTGACGCGAGAGTTAGAGAGAGAATGAGTGATATGTACAAGGTTGGGGGGGGAAATATAGGATATTTTAGGCTTAAAATAATGTAATTTAGAACTTTGGGTAGGAGAAAGTAACCAAAAGACCCTTCATTGAAACTGTTGGGAGGGACCTACGAAAAAGGGTCTATGAATTATAGATCCAACTATGATTTGTAGATAAGTGGTTTCGTACAAATGGGTAACTTCTAATACCTTGGGATCTCAAACATAAAGGGACATTAAGACCCGTAGTTCCATTTATGACTCGTACTGCATGTTTATAGATATACTTCATAAACTATAATTTTAGGCTAAAAACAACAAGATCACCTAGGGTTTGTAACTTATTGTAGGTATCGTAGAAAACCTCTCATAAAACCCATCAACACTTAGTCAATTTCATCACCAATAATCCAAATCACGAATCATTCTTTTACGATCTGTCAATAGGACCATGACCTATAGAGAGGTCTCATCCTATTGGTCCTTATTTTACCCTTCTCTGAATCTAAACCATGACTATTACTGATGATCCATAAATACGATGACAACTAGTAAAAGTTGTTTATACATTAGACCAAAAGTTTTCAAATTAATCCTAAGTGCAAATGTCATCTATGAGACCTTGTCTACGACTTGTATAAGCATCTATGAGCCATAGATTGGACTCATAGTCCCTACACCAAAACAGATTCCAGTTTTTATTCCATAATTTGAATTTTCAACTTATGGGGTACTACAGTTAGTCTATATAGGTCACAACTGAATCATGTGTTTGGGGTCCCATACCCATAAAATGACCTTAAAATAGTGAGTTGTTGAGAAGAACCAAGTATGCTCCTATAACCACTTTGGCCTATAGGCCTCTACTGAAAACTGGATGAATCATGACCAACCTTAGATGTATTTAAAGAAGCATAGATTGGTCCATGATGCTAAGAAGACCCACTTTCTCTGTAAAACCCTCTACCTCCAGATGAAGTACCAAAAAATTAGACAAATGCTCGAGCCCACGTGGGGTCCCCAAACTCCTCTTTCTCTTTCAAGTTTTTCTCCTTGGCGGTACTCACAATAGACTAGGAAGAAGCTTCCGCTTTAGATATCCCAAACACTGTTTATCAAATAGAATAAGTCAATCATCTTATGAACTTATGAACCCCTTTTTACCTCATCTGAAATGATAGATGTAGCATGTCTAGATAATTGAAAAAAATATGTCTCATACTTAGTGACCAATAAATTATTGATGTTGCTTAAGCTACACTTCCTTTTGAAAGTTTAAGTGGTCGTTGTCAAGATATATAACCTAACCAAGGTTAGGGTCAAAACCTTAGGGAATATGGTTAGACCTGTAGTAATTACGAGCAACTTACTTATCTCCCGAAAGGAGGGGGGTTTGTAATTGCAAGAAAATAAACCTAAACTAGAAGCAAGTGTGTGAAATCAGTAGAAGAAGTAACTAGGGTATTGTGTTTCCTATGAATTCTTAAGTCAGTAACACCAACTAATCATAATTTTTTCTAGTGTGTAGCATGCAGAACGGTAACTTAAGTTTATCAAACCCTTTGATTCAGGAAAGAGGTAAATTTCACTACGTGATTTGATCCATCCCCGTAGTGTGACATTACTAACCCTTACCTATTATTCTAGTACAACCTCCTCTTGATCCAGTTCGATTGATTAGATGAGAGGGATCATATTGAATCCTATTAATTAATCTCTTTTGTCATTCCCTACCACCTTGATCTAGTCGATAAGAATTAGGGCAGGTTCTAAATTTTCCATCATTAAAAAGCATTCATAACGTAGAGAATCAATTAATACATGCATGGACACTTTCTAAGAATCACGAATTATCTTATTTTACCTTGTAAGTTCTTTATGGTTCCCACAATCTTAGTTGTGGATTTATCTATGCATAATCATTGTAGATGCAAGAATCATTATATAGAATAGCATAATTGAGCACTTACAATGTTGAATTTTAAGAATAAGAAATCTTAAATTCTTCACTAGAAATCACAAAGTAATATTTTTTATGTAAAAAATCACAAAGTATGAAGTCACTCAAGTGTTTCACTGATCTCTCGTGCGTCTCTCCTCTTCTTCTCTCGTAAAAAAACTAAAAACCTATTTATAATAACTAAAAATACAAATTCAAAACAAAATAGGAAAACTGTCATCGACAACTTCTACGGACTAGGTTACAAGTCGTACAAAGTTCCACGGCTCGTACCTGGGCTTCGTATTCTGCTATCTTCAAAAATTGGTGTCCACTCTATGAGATCTTTCTATGTGTCGTGTACAGACTTACGACCCGTATAGGGGTTTTATCTGACAACTCCTTAGATACTTGGCAAAATCTAATCTTCAAGGCACGAAACCAATCTATGACTCATACAAATATGTGTGGTTCGTTTGATAGCTCATGGATGTAACTTCAGAAAATAGGCCCTTCACTGGATCTCAAACAAAAAACCTCTCTACGGCTTGTGAAAGTATCCACGGCTCGTAGAGTGTCTCATATGTCATCAAAAATTGTAATTTTTCCGAACTATACCCAAAATCATGTTGACTCCTGTAATCTTATAAAATAAACATAAAAACACATCAAACCTACTAACATCGCTTTTAGAATGCACAAAATCCTATGTTTTAAGCATAAAAATATTGTATTTCGACAGCACATCAACACCTTCAACTTAAAATTCTTGTTTGTCCTCAAGCGACGGACTCAATCTACATAAGCAGTATAGCAACACACAGACCTCAATCTAATGGCATACTTCATCTCAAAATCAATCTCAGATACCCAAACTAACATCTTAGTGCATATCAGATAGTCATCAAACAAACCAATGTAAATCCATATATGTGACAATGCAACCATGATAAGCAAGGTAACCACCGATAAACCACAATCATTGAAATAGCCTATAATCAACAGTGTACTCAAGTTCCCTCACAAAAAGAGGTCTCACATCTCACTCATAATAGTATCTTCAACATTTATGCTTGGGACTGACAAAAATCACTCACTCCCACAGTAGATATTCTAATATTGTTCTCAATACCATATCCTTGCCCCTATACTCATAACTATGACCTTCGACTACTAGGACTAGGATCACTATAGGACTTTTCTTGACTTGTAGCGTAGGCTAAGGGGGCTTTGGTATGATGTTTTAGGAACATAGTGACTAATGTCCCTCCTCAACACTGTGTTATTTTACACTTTTGCCCTACCAACACTGTTGTTTTTCAACTCATTCTCATCTTCTCCTATTTCAAACTTTTCTGGGTGCCTTACTCTTATTTTTAGCTCATTGCCTTCATTTTTCTCATTCTTTTTTTTAACTCATTATTTAGGCATCTATTCATTTTTCTTACACCCATAGCACATTTTTTCCCTTTTTCATGTATCACTAGCTTCCACCGCAATTCATGTAATTTTTCTTACACCAGCCATCCTCAACTTAGGCTTTTGGCCTGTGTTGAGGTGCACAATATCCAGCCTAAGAACCGAGGCCACTTTTTGTAGCCACCCTTAACTTAAGTTTTTTCCCTCAGTCAAGGTGCACAATATTCAAGGAAGAACTAAGGCCAAATTCAGGATTTCACATTCAAAAAGGCTAGGTTACTTAGGTGTTTACAAAGAAAAAGGTACATGTCAAGCTCAAATATTAGGATAAAAGGATACATCAAGCATTTGGATGGTTATTAAGACTAAGTGGACTAATATGAACAATGACCTAAGATACCTTCCTAACTAATTCACCTACAGTCTAAGTCAGAGTAACAAGGCAAGTTTTGAATTAAACCATAGTATAAAAATTATGCAAATAAGCTCACACACACTTGGATTGATTACACAATCAACACAGACTCTCAGATCATACCTTTTGTCAAAATTAAACTTTAACTTATCAGAACAAGCACTGTCAACTAATGATTTCACATGGTTGCTATCACACTACCTAACACAATATTTTGATGGGTATCATTTTTTAACAAAAACTAACATATACCATCAACTTTAGTACAATATGTTAGTAATACTACCTGCACATCCTAAACATGTTGATTCAATAGAAAATAAATGTTCTTAGGGAAAGAACACAGGAAAAAAAAAACCTTGGACTCAAAATTTAAGATAGTTATAGGTCTTGGCTACTCAGACTTCACTGAGGCCTATAACTACCCACACCCCATCAAACAATATTTGCATTCATGTCCTCAATGCACAAAATATATCAAAATAAAGAATTGGGATAAAAAATGAACATACTTGGGCGCCAGTCCCCATCTTGGGTTGCCTCCCAAGTAGTGCTTGATTTATTGTCACGGCACGACTTAGACAAATTGATTACTCAGACTTTACCAAGTGTCCATGCTTCCACTATACACACTTCTTTAACATTGACAAGGTATAGTTTGACTCTTTGGTCATTTACTTTAAATTTCGTGTCATTTCTCTTTTCTAACTCAATAGCCCCATGGTTGAAAAAATGTGTCACCTTAAGCGGACCCAACCATCTGGAGTTGAGTTTCCTAGGGAACAACTTCAATTTGGAGTTTCATAACAAGACCAAATCTCCTGGTGCAAACTGGTGATTCTCAATGCGATGATTATGTTATAGTTTCATCCTTTGCTTATACAGGGTTGAGCTCTCATATTCCTTCAAACAAAGCTCGTCAAGCTCATTGACTTGGCTCAGCCTTGAGTTTGCCGCATCATTCCAATCCAGATTCAACTTTTTGAGAGGCCACATTGTCTTATGATCAAGCTCTACCGGTAAGTGAAAAGTTTTACAAAAAATAAGTAGGTAAGGAGACATACCTATGGGAGTCTGGAATGTAGTATGGTATATCCATAATACATCGTCCAACTTTCATGTCCAGTCAGTACAATTTGCATTCATAGTCTTGGACATAATTTGTTTAATCTCCTTGTCGAATACCTCAACTTGTCCACGCATCTGTGGATGGTAGGGTGTTGACACTCGATGCTTTACCCCATATTTTTCAAGAAGATCTTTGAACAACCTATTGCAGAAATAGAAACCTCCACTGATAATTGCTTGAGGGGTACTAAATCTTGATAAAATGTTCCTTTTTAGGAATACTGTGAATACTCTTGCCTTCATTGTTGGAAAGTGCTACCACCTCTAGCCATTTGGGCATTGGACTAATTTGAGATGATTTGAAGCAGGAATTTGCTTAAGCGTGAAAGTAGTTATTGGTGGATTACCTGGACACACTAAATCATTTATGTGTGTGTTTGGAAAATCAACACAAAGCAGTAACAAAGACTAAAAATGCTAACGCCATAAGCTATCTGGGAGAAATAATCAAGACGTGTTGATATTCTTGCGTTGGGAATTTTCTACTTCCAATGGCCATTGATGCAATAGATTGAAGGTGCAAAAATGTTGACAAAATAGTAGCTACATGTTCTAGGAGAAATTCACAACAAAACGAGATGAAAAAAGAGAAAGAAACACACCACGGGCATGTTCATGACCCGTGGTGATGTTCACCAACCGTGAACTTGCTTCGTCCAGACCATGACATCAATTTACATCATAGAAGGCTTTACCATGGCCCCTTGCATGACTCTCGATGCATTTCATGAGTCGTGAAGGTGCTAGTGAAAGGCACCAAGGCAGTGGCAAAGATGGAGAATGCAAGGCAAAGTCCACGACTGCCTTGCACGACTCGTATGAACCTTCACGAGTCATGAATATGATCATGGAGATGGGGACTGAGTTTAGACAATTTTTGCACCAATTAAAGGACCACATAGGGCTACATAAAACTTACAAAGGACCATGAGTCATGGTCCTTGTCATGAAACCTCTCGCGACTGGAAATCCTACACATTTTTGGATTTGTTTTCCTACACGTTTTAGGATAATTTGAGGACTATAAATAAAACTTAGGGTTATTTTTCTCAGAGACAATTGGTACCCCACGACTTGGGGCTGCCTCTTCATGTTTCAAACATTAATTTTCCAGATTTCTTGTCTTAAAAAATGTGGCTAGACAGTAGCTAATTTCCTTAACGTTTAGTTATTGTTTTGGTTATCGCTTGGAATTTGGAATCAAGTTTTCGTCTCCTCATGTCTTTGTGTGGCTTTAAGAATTGATTTATTCTTCCTTGTAAGTGAATTAACTATGAATTACATGATTATTCTTGTTCTAACTCTTGCAAGTTCGATAATATAGACTCACAACTAGGGTTGTGGGCACCATGATGTTTTAATGAAATAAGCAAAACGTAGTGTTTTGTTGGGTCTTGTATTGAATATATTGTGATTTTCTTTATTTAAAAGTCTTTCTTGATGAGTGCATACATTGAGAACTTTCCCGTAATCGTTAGTTGTCCGAGATGAAATCAATGATTAGGAAAAGGAAATTACAATGGGAGATAGAAGTAATCAATCTAAGTTTGAGTCACTTGAGCCCGAGAGGAGATGGTATACTTAGGCTTAGAGATTAGCTTGTATCTAAAGAACTTGAGACCGAGAGGTGATAGTTCTCTGAAATTCAAAAGTGAGGGTTAGTATTGAAAATATTTTGAGACCGGGAGGAAATGAATAACATACTTCTAGAAAAGACCGGGACGTGAACTAGAGGTTACCCAGCTCTCTAGATTTTACATGCGATATAACGAACAATATACCCAATGTCAATTGCTTACTAGTTAAACGTCATGGGGACTGCAACCCTAGTCATCCCCAAACTGTCTAAGCCTTAGTTTATTTTGCATTCATACTCATAGTTAGGAACTTAAATCAAAACCCCCCATTTTTACTTTTCTGCAATTGTTTGTTTTCTGTAAATAGAACCAATGACCGAAGTAGAATAACTAATAGAATTGTTTCTACCTATTCCATATGGGATCGACCTCGACTCTAAGTTAGATAAATAGACTGCTAACGATCGTCCATATTCCATAACAGGAGTGTGTTTGAACTTTCATGAGGATGGAAAGTTCATGAACAATCAAGGGGCTTTTGGACTTACAACTCTGGAAACCAAGGTCAGAACTATCAATAGGATAGATACTACAATAGAGGAGACAATTGTGATTAAAAAAATTGGTGGCAGAGAGATAATTATCAAAATTATCAAAATAGTGCATATATATATCCCAGAGATAGAGATAAGGCTGAAACTGGGTCGAGGAACTCTCAGTTGGAGGAGATGGTGACAAAAGTTCTTGAGAAAGTTGATTCGACTGAAGCTGGAGTCAAAGAGTTGAAGAGTGATGTGTCGAGAATGAATCAGGTGGTTGAGTCACACTCAACCTCAATCAAGTACTTGGAGCAGTAAATGGGCCAGCTTTCAGTAGCAGTGAATCAGAGAAAGAATGGTGCACTACCTAGTAACATTGATCCAAATCCTAGAACTAAAAATTAATTGTAGCTTTGGGTATGTCGTGTCGCGATAATAAATCAGGTGTTGCATGGAAGACAAACCATTAGGATACTTGATGAAGTCTAAGTAATTAGGTATACTACTACTGATGCCTAAGGCATCGCACGTATGATAATTTCCCTTGCTTTAATCATTGGTCTGACATGCATTGGGGACAATACATGAAATTTTGGTGGGGAGCGGGGCATCCTGAACCCTGAGGAGTTTTTCTTGTCATGTTTTTTTTCTTTGAAGGTCTATTATCCAGTAGAACTGACATATTTAGATTGTTTATTTGTGTAAATATGAGTGTCTATAGGGGTCTATATTAACCCATAATTTTTGTAAAAAATGCCCCAATTTAAAAAAAATTCAAAAAACTTGTATATGTCTGCATCCCATCCTAACAAACCTGGTTGATTCTTGGAAAACAATGTATACATTGTATAGTTGGCATCTTGATGAATGAAGCATGACTCTGTTGGTTAGTATTGAATAGTTTCGGATATGTGTCATGTGCGTGTGAGCTTATTTATTTAATTTGGTTGAGGCACTTGTGAGCTAGAACTTGCTCGATTAGTCCTACTAAGATAATTGAATGATTGGATTAGGATAGGATATTAGGCTATGTTTGTAGTGAAGTCACTTAGCCTAAAAGTTGACCAACCAAATGAAATTATTCCCTTTGAACCAAAAGTTGAGTATGAATAGACCTTTTCTTTGTAAATACCCAACTCACCTTCTTTGTCAATCTGCAGATCTTTAACTTGGCCCTAGTCTCTCCAAGGACATTGTGAACTTCAGTCTAGGCCAAAATCCTAAGTTGAGGATGGGTTATATTTTCCCTGGTTCTCTGAAAGACATTTTGCACCTCAACTTAGGCCAAAATCCTAAGTTGAGGGTGGCTACTGTGAAAAATGCAAAAACGTTAAGATATGAAAAGAGTCAACTGAGGGGAGAAGAGAAGAAAAGTTTAGGGTGTGACCATGAGTAAAACAAAAGAGCAAAAAAAAGAAAGGTCATTCAAGAGTCAAGATGATAAAAATAAGAGCAAGCATATGGTATTTACTTGTGTATTGATTGGATGTATTTTTAGCATGAGTGTCTACATTCCAGTATATGTATTGCATTTATACACCTGTGTGTGAAACTTCTTTGTAGGTGAGGGCACTATCCTAACACTGTTTTGTTGCTATTCTGACTAGTTCATCTTCGTTCTTAAGCTTATTTGGGCCAATTGTATATGGTATAATGCTTTACTTGATCTATGTGAGTCTGTTTGGGTGCAAATACATTGTAAGTTTACTTTTTGGCCATGAGTTTGATGATTGAGGGGTTGCTATATACATCATAGTAAACACTTGTATTTGTGCATCGTTATGCCATGTTTTGGTCATCGCTTGAGGACAAGCAACAATTTTAAGTTAAGGGTGTTGATGAGTCATGAAAATATGACTTTTACAATGCTTAATACATAGGATTATTGCGAGTTCTTAAGCGCATTTGTTAGTTTAATACACATTTTATGTTTGTTTTATAGGAAAATGGGAATTTTATGAATCTTTGGGCGTTGGACTGATTTGAGGTGATTTGAAGCAGGACTGATTAGAGTTGATTTGAAGCAGGACTGATTTAAGTGTGAAAGGAGTTGCTGGTGGATGAATTGGAAACACCAAATCATTTATGTGTGTGGCTGGAAAATCAACACAAAGATGCAACAAAAACTAAAAATGCTAATGTCATAAGCTATCTCAAAGAAATAATCAAGACATGTTGATATTGTTGCACTGGAAAGTTTCTACTGCGAATGGCCATTGATGCAACAGATTGAAGGTGCAAAATGTTGGGAAAATAGTAGCTACATGTTCCAAGAGAAATTCACGACAAAATAGAATGAAAAAAGAGCAAGGAACGCATCACGGTCATGTTTACGACCAGTGGTGATTTTCACCAGCCGTAAACCTGCTTCTTCCAGACCATGGCGTCAATTTACGTTATCTAAGGCTTCACTATGACCCCTTGCACAATTCGTGGTGCATTCCACAAGACGTGAAGGTGCTCGTGAAAGGCACCAAGGCAGTGGCAAAGCTGGAGAATGAAAGACAAAGTCCACGACTGCCTTGCACGATTCATATGAACCTTCACGAGTCATGAAGTTGATCGTGGATATGGGACTGAGTTTGGACAATTATTGCACCAAGTCAAGGACCACGGAGGTCTACATGAAGCATACAAAGGACCACGAGTCATGTTCTTTGTCATGAAACCTCCCTCGACTGGAAATCCTATACATTTTTGGATTAGGTTTTCTACTCGTTTTAGGATAATTTAAGGACTATAAATAGAACTAAGAGTTATTTTTCTCGGAGACAACTGGTACCCCCGACTTGGGGCTGCTTCTTCATGTTTTAAACATTAATTTTCCAGATTTCTTGTCTTCAAAAACTTGGTTGGACATTAGCTAATTTCCTTAACGTTAGTTGTGGTTTTGGTTATTGCTTGGAGTTTGGAATCAAGTTTTCGTCTCTCGTGTCTTTGTGTGACTTCAAGAATTGATTTATCCTTCCTTGTAAATGAATTAACTATGAATTACATGATTATTCTAACTCTTGCAAGTTCGATAATCTAGACCCACAACTAGAGTTGTGAGAACCATGACGTCTTAATTAAATAGGCAAAACGTAGGGTTATATTGGGACTTGTATTGCATGTATTGTGATTTTATTTGTTTAAAAGTCTTTTTTAATGAGAGCACACACATTTAGAACTTGCCCGTATTCATTAGTTTTCCGAGAAGAAATCAATGATTAGGAAAAGGAAATTACAACGGGAGATAGAAGTAATCAATCTAAGTTTGAGTTACTTGAGCGCGGGAGAGGATGGTATACTTAGGCTTGGGAATTAGCTTGTATCTAAAGAACTTGAGAATGGGAGGTGATAGTTCTCTGAAATACAAAAGCGAGGGTTAGTATTAAAAACATTCTAAGACCGGTAGGAGACGAATGACATACATCAAGGAAAGACCAGGTGGTGAACTAGAGGTTACCCAAGTCGCTAGATTTTATATCAATATAATGAATAATATACCCAATGTCAATTACTTACTAGTTAAACATCACGGGGACCGCAACCCTAGTCATCCTCAAACTGTCTAAGCCATAGTTTATTTTGCATCCGTACTTATAGTTTGGAACTTAAATAAAACCCCCTATTTTTACTTTTCCGCAGTTGTTTTTTTCTGGAAATAGAACCAACGACTGAAGTAGAATAACTAGTAGAATTGTTTCTACCTATTCCCTGTGGGATCGACCTCGACTCTAAGTTGGATAAATAGACTGCTAACGATCATTCATATTCTATAACAAGAGTATGTTTGAACGTTATCAATGTCCACATAGATCATTTATTTATAATCACGTACTCAATCTCATTATCAAATAGCCAAAATCATTTTCCTTCGACTTTTCATCATCAATGGAACATCAAGCCATTCATGGAATCATGGCACAATCATCACATTCACAAATATAAAAATAGGAAAGATGTCTATTGTCACGACCCAGATAGGGGCCTAGATGTGACATGGCAAAAGAGGACCCAAAGACCCTCGATCAAGCCATCATAGCACCATTACACTCATCATCGGTTCGGAAACGCGGAAGCTAAAGCATGTAGCA
>JBCEWC010007095.1:0-21958 GCA_038996855.1 Solanum aculeatissimum | reverse complement strand
GACTCCTTAATTAATTAGGTAGGACTTTCCAATACGTTGTACACTATTTGACCTCGGTTAAAATGGGGTATAACAGCATAGTTATCATAGAAGTGCAATCCGAGAACACATGTACAATCATGGAGCTGACATAGACTGTGAGGCAACAACGTGTGGGCTCCGCCACGCGAAGGACGATAGAGCTGGAGCAATATGAAGAGTATGGATGGTAAAAATTGATATTCCTTGGGTTCGATCCCGCGATGTCATACATGGAATGTCCTTGTTGGACCAGTGATCCAAGAAGCTGAGCATGTAGTGAATTAGCCACGTGAAGGTAAATCATTGATTTCGCCGTAAAGAAACCCTCTTATATATATATATATATATATATTAGATTTTTAGTAGGAATAGTTATATATCTTTTGTTTAGTGCTATTTTCCCAGTATAAATGGTTCGAAGTGAATGTGAAATGATTATGTTCATTTTCTTTGTATTCACTAACCAACAGGCATCCTAAAATTAATCCCCTTGCAGGAACTTGAGAATTTTCTTTAACCTCAATTCTAGTCTCTCCCATCACAAAGAAAATCGCTCCTAACAAATGAGATCAAGTTAAAAAATGCTCTCGTTGCTCTTGATATTTTACCTTCCATAGAAAAAGTCTTATAAAAATCTTTCTAAAATTACCCTTCATATCTAACAAAATAAAGGAAGTTTATATTTTGATTACCAAATGAAACATTTTTTTTCTTTTCTCTTTTTCTTTTTCCCCTTATTTCTCACTTTTTCTCTTACATTCTTTTGCTTTTTCCTTCTTTTTTTTTGGTTATGTATTTTGTTTCTTTTTCTTGTTAGAATTATTTTGCTTGTGTTTTTTCCTTCTATTTTTTTATTTTTTTTTATTTTTTATTCTTAATTATGAAACTATAAATAATATTTATTTTATATATGTTCGTATTTCTTTTAAATAAAATAATTTCTATATTCAAGTGTCAAGGTTCAAGATAATGATTTTTTTCATATATACTATTTTAGATATATATGGTTAGAAATTTCATGAGATGTTTTATAACTCTTGCTTTGGAGTCAATATTTAGTATAAAAACTTTTAAAGAAAAAGTTTTGTCTCATGGGAAAGAGTTGATACAGTTTTTTTGTATTTTAATTTATAAGATACTCTATAACTCTTATCTCAGAGGCAAAACTTAGACTAGGAGCTTTACAAATTCTGCTCCATGGACAAGACTTGACACTACTACGTGGTCTATAACTCTTGCCTCTTAGTCGAAAGACTTCCAAATAACAAGTAAAGTCCTAAGGGAAAGCCTTGACACTATCACATTATGTCTTGATTTATAAGATGCTTTATATCTCTTGCCTTAGAGGTAAGACTTAGAGCAAGAACTTCACAACTTAAACCCATGGGCAAGACTTGGCAACTACATTGTGTCTTGATTTATCAGATATATAACTCTTGTCTTTTAGTTCAAGGACTTTAAAAAAATAAGTTAAGCCACATGGGCAAGACTTGACAATGTTACATTGTATTTTGAATTATGAGATAGTATATAATTATTGCCCAAGAGGTAAGACTTGTTAGTTCAAGGACTTCTAAACAACAAAAGATTTGACACTACTACATTATGTATTGATCTATGAGATGCTTTATAATTCTTGCCTTAGAGGCAAGACATAGACCAAGAATTTCACAAGTTATACCCCATGGGCAAGAGTTGATATACTGAATTAAGTCTTGATTTATCATACGTTTTATAACTCTTGCCTCTTAGCCTAAGGACTTCAAAACAACAAGTTAAGTGTCATGACTCGAGTCAAGGGCCTAGGTGCGACACGACGAATGAGAACCCAAAGGTAACCCAAACAAGCCTCATAACATATCTTATGCACATCCTTGGTTGCAAAATATAATACAAGTATCAATTAGTCAAACTAAGGGTATTCAAGACTTAGGACGTAAGCTATGGAGAAATAGGTAAGGGACTTTCCATCATTCAATCTCATCAAACAATACTAAGGGAAGGGAAATATGGGACACACTCTATGGGAAAGTAAGGACTTAAGGAAATTCACCATCTCATAATCAAACATCATAAACATCAACATACATGGGATAAGGACTAAGGGATAAGTCTCCATAGAAGCTTAGACATTGCATAGTGTGTACATAGCATAAGTATCTGTCACGACCCAAGCCTAGGGCCTAGGTGAGACATGGCGAATGGAAACCCAAGGGTACCCAAACAAGCTTAATAACATATCTTAATCATATCCTTGGTTGCGGAATATAAGACAAGCATCAAATAGTCAATATAACGGGATTCGGGACTTAGGATGCAAGCTATGGGGAAATAGGTAAGGGACTTTCATCATTCAAACTCATCAAACAATACTAAGGGAAGGGATAATGGGACACATTCTATCGGGAATAGGGACTTAGGATATTTCACCATCTCATAATCAATATCATAAACATCAACATACAAGGGATAAAGACAAAGAGGTAAGTCTCCATAGAAGCTTAGACATCACATAGTGCGTACATAGCATAAATATCCAATAACACCTCTAAATATGAGTAGGATGGGGACCAAGATATATCCTGGGCTCACCCTCAAAATAAGAAGTAAAGTCATAATGTATCAACATAACAAGCTAGATAAAAGGTGGGTATCACCCTCGAACTAGAGGACTCACCATAACAAAATATCTTCAAGAACCAAATTAGCCACGAAGAGGTGGATGAGAAAGTTCTTCGGTCCCTACATGGTTAGATCAAGTAGGCAAAAATTATGCGTTAGTACTTTGAATGTACTAGTATGTGGGATGCAATGCAACAATATATCATAAGCTATATAGATAAGATGCATAATCATATATAATAGAGAGAAGCTCAATATGACATGCATGAATAATGCTTAGATGAAATCATACGTGGAAAGTAAAACATAATTTTTTGTCATCATACATATGTGGGAGAAGACCATAACCGACATATAAGACCATGCGAGCTACTACATGAAATCCAATGAACTCCTTTCATTGGGAAAAAGGGAATTTACTTACCAAGGTAGAACTCCATAAACTTGCACATGTATCTTTAGTGAATAAAATGACCTACGTGGATCCACTAGCCTATCCTTCAAGGGTTTCTATGGTGGCACACAGTTAATGAAACAAAGAGTTGCTACTAGGGTTCCCTTACCAAACCCCACCTCAATGCCCATTCGGTGCTAAGTTATTCCCACGTAATACATTTGAAAATATATGCATAATCATATTCATTCATAAACTTGTAACATAACATCATGTTATAAGGAGTAGCTCATTAAACATAAGATCCATTATGTGAGAATTGTCCTTATCACAAGGGAATCTATCTTTTGGTGAGAATTATCCTTATTACCATCTTTAAAATTCTTAAGAGGGATTCATAACTTCATAAACTTTCATAACTTGTAGTTGAACCCTTATCTTTTGGAAATCATACTTCATTAGAGAACTTAATATGAAAATTAGGTAGGTGAGTACATGTAGCTTTAAATCATGAAATTCAAGAGGACTATGCTTGCATAAAATGTAGTGAAAATCATCAACTTAAAACATTCTCAAGCACCCACCATATTCATTCATATAATCTTTCAAACTTAGATATGAAAATATGAAATTCATCTTATAAAATCATCAACTTTATTGTATCTCATGGTATCATAATATTCATAACTTAAATAACATAAAATAGCTCATAGTAATAAACTCTTAAAAGTAATTCATGCAATTTCATTCAATATATGAAGATTCTCAACACAAATCATGCATATTAGGAGTAATAAAAAGTACCCATAAGAAATCAACTTGAATTTTAAAGGATTGAGTGAAAAGAGTTTTTGGGGCTCTATTGGTGGAAAATCCCATGGATGAAGAACCCACATACCTTAGACCAAAATAGAGAAGAAAGTTGAAGAGAATCTTGGATTTGATGAAAAGCTTAGAAGAAATTGGAGCTTGTTCTTCAATGGAGGATTTGGGTCTTCTTCCTTGTGAGAGAAATTTGGAATGAGTGAAAGGGAAGGTTATTAGGGTATGAATATAGGCTTAGAAAAGTGTATTTGGATTAAATAGGTCGAAAATCCATTTTGAAAATGTACAAATATTATCAAAAGTTAATGTGTCCTAGTGGCGGAATTGACTGTCTAGGGGTCTTATCGATGAACCATTCGGAGGTATGCCAAATGAGACCTTCAAACCACCTTTTTTGACAGTTTTTGAAACTTTATGGAGACATTTGGTGGTCAAATTGACCATCACCCTTTTTGACAATCAAAACAGGCTTCAGTAAAATAGTCATAACTTTTTACTCCAAACTCAGAATAAGGCAAAATTGGATGCGTTGAAAAACTAATTCAAAGAAACACAATTTGGTATGTATTGGGTCAACTAATTCATTTTGTGCTAAAAGATATGACTATTTGAAGTTGACTCTAATATGAATTCATACCGAAACTTAGCTAATTGGAATCCTTTGGTCTTGGCTTGATGTAAGAAATGCCTTATGATCCCAAACCACGTGTAATAGACTTTGAATTCCTAGAAATTGATCCCACCACATTAGAAGTCATCAAGTTAAGCCTATATGCATACGAGGAATGATCGGGGTCTTAGCTTAAGCTCTAGGGCATTACAATATCTCCTTCGTGGGAACATTCATCCTCGAATGCGATAGAAATACGCATGAAAGGAGTAATAAGATACATTTTAGCCCTAACATAAATTCATCAACGCATCTTAAATATCATTTTCATGAAACCTCAAGCTTATGCTCAAATACCATTAAAATATATCACTATGAGTATGTATGCATGCAATATGACATTAAAGGGATGAAATATTACCTTAGACTTGAGTAGAGTGGAAAAGATAAGGATATCGCTTCATCATGTCCGCTTCCGCGTCCCAAGTTTCACTTTCAACTCGTTGGTTTCTCCAAAGGACCTTAACAAATGGTACATCTTTGTTCCTCAATCTCTTCATTTTCTTATTCAATATCTCAATCAAAATCTCTTCGTATGTCAAATTCTCCTCATCACTCACATCTTCCAATGGAACTATGGAGATTTGATCTCTCACGAACTTCCTTAACATTGACACATGAAACACCAGATGAATTGTATTCATTTTCAATGGAAACTCCAACTCATATGCCACCTTGTCAACCCTTCTCACAATTTTATAAGGCCCTACATACCTAGGGCTCAACTTCCCTTTCTTGCAAAAATGGAGCACACCTTTCATGGGTGATACCTTCAAGTAGACCCAATCACCAACACTAAACTCAAGCTCCCTTCTCCTCACATCGGAGTAAGACTTTTGTCTACTTCAAGTCGTCTTTAATATTTCTCTTATGACCCACACTTTTTTCATGGCATCCATAACCAACTACGGTCCAATCAAGGCCATTTCACCACTTCAGATAGGAATCTCTATGTATTAGGCTAGGCCACCCGGTCCTTGATGTTCAATTTTGACTTGTATAATGACCTGGTTGGTTATTTTTGAGCTTATCTGTGAAAATTATTGTTTTTCCCTTTCATAAGTTTCTTTGGACCTATTTTGAACTAATTGTATTGTTGAAATTGAAATCTTAAGTTTTAAAAGTAGAAAATATGAGTTTTTCCATTTTAGAAACTTAAATTGTTGAAAAAGTGAGTTTTTATATTATTCTGAGTTTCGAGTGTCAGATCAGAGATCTATCAATTTTATTAGCTTTGAAATGTCGAAGCTGATCCAGAAGAAGTTACAGAACTAAATTCGAAGTTAGAATGAAGATTTTGGACCCAAAGTTGTATTTTGAGTTTTTCCAGAGCCAAAGTTTTACTTTGGTCAATATTCGGAGTTTGGAAGCTCGAATAGAAATTTTGAAAGTTTCAGTAATTCTGGATGGTCAAACTAAAACTAGAAATAGTCTCGTCATAATTTTTGAAGTTTTTGAGGGCAGTTTTGATATTTTAAGTTTTAAACTAGTTTATTTGAGTTGTATTGGTAAATGTATAGATGAGACTTCAAAATCAAATTCTGATTATTCCGTTGAGTCCAGATCACTATTTCTGGTATGGATACATATCTGTTTTAAAATTTGGATTTCGAATGAATCTCAAGGATCAGTTCTGAGTTTTGGACTTAGTTGTGATTTGCTGGTTTGAGGACATTTGGTGTAGTCCACTTTTTTTCTTCGTGTTCGCGGAGGTCTGGCTAACATAAATGCTCCATATTCGCAGGATTTGATCCGCGTTCGCGGGCAGCCCACCTGTGTTTGTGGAGCTCTGTGGACTTTCCCCTCCGCGTTCGCGGACTCACCCCCCGTTCATGGAGTACATTATTGCCTGAGTTAGTTTTGATCTGAGAAACCTCCTTCTTTTATCTATTTTCATAAATTTCAAGCTTTGAGAGGTGATTTTTGACAATATCTTTTGTGGTCTTCTTTTTGGTGAGTGTTTTTATTATCATTTTGATTAATTTCCTTAACTCTTATCTTGATTTTGTCTGAATTTCATGATTTTGGATATTTAAAATTGAGAATTTTTAGTCTATGATTTGGAAACTTTAATTGGGATTTGTCATTCGATTTGAACTCAATTTTAGTGGGATTTTCGCCCACAAACTCCTTTTCTCGTGTAAAATCATAATCTTAAGTCATTTTTCAGATTTGAGAACTTTGATTTTTAACCCTAGTTTTGACCATTTTACCCCTAAGCCTAATTCGTGCCTATATAGGTATCAAAATTCATCTCTTGATCCGTAGTATATATTTTTAATGGAGATTGATTGATTCGGGGATTGTTTGGAAGCTTGGGTTGATTAAAAGCTTATCTGAGTGTGGTTTCGGCATCGAGGTAGGTTCGGCTAATCTTTTTGGACTAGATTTGAGTTATTGGATATGTCCATGTGATAAATGTAAGATTTAGATTGATTCATGAGTAAATAGGTTGATGTGACCGAATTTTAATTGAAATATGATACTAGTTATGCCAAAATTTGAGTAGATTTTGTTTCTGTTGATAAATCAAGATGCAATCTTGAGATTCGAGATATTTTGAATATTATTGTGATAATATGAGACTTGTGATACTATTTGGAAAATTTTATCGTAATTTTATGGACTTTGAGATACTTTTGAATGTCATGCGTAT
Source organism: Solanum aculeatissimum (assembly GCA_038996855.1). Taxonomy (NCBI): domain Eukaryota; kingdom Viridiplantae; phylum Streptophyta; class Magnoliopsida; order Solanales; family Solanaceae; genus Solanum; species Solanum aculeatissimum. The sequence goes on along the minus strand of JBCEWC010007095.1, from coordinate 14,770 downwards.
ATTTTGGGAGGAGTGAGGTATTGTATTGTTGGTACACTTGATTATTGATATAATTATGATGATCTGAGGCATGATGATGGTTAGTGGTATCAGTTGTGGCACTTGATATTATTCTCCATGATTTTATGAGTGTTATGTATCAATATTCTTTTCATGATGCCATTACATATATCATGATTTGTATCATTGACATGCATTTACTCCATATTGCATTATACCATCCCTTTTTCCGAGTAGGAGGCAAGGGTAAGATGCTCCACTTTTGATATACTGTACCACTTCCTATAACACCCCTTGATCCTAGCTGGAGGCAAAGGTGAGATGTACCACTTTTTTATACATCCCCTTGATCCAGGTAGGAGGCAAGGGTAAGATGTACCACTTTTCAAACCCCTTAACCACAAACAAGTAGCAAGGTTGAGATATTGAGATACTTAGGAGGTTTTGGTATATCGTCTGATGAGACCCCCATGGGTTCTACCTGGCAGCCTTAGCTTGGTAGATGTATACACCTACCCTGCGATGGTCGTGATTCCACCCCATACATTGCATTATATATAATTCAACTTTGGATGCAAAAGATTTATAGATGGAGCTAACCATTTCGACAAGATATTCAAATTAACTCCTTCCTGATTGAAAAGAATTCCTATATCTCTAACAAACAAAGTAAAGAGTCCTACTACAAATATTGGGAATAGAATAGTATTGTTTGATTCATAAGGATAGGAAAAAACCGCTTTATGCTCAAAATGAGCAATAGTCATAAAAGGTCATGTCATCTTTCTTCTTGCATTGCATCATTGATTATTGCTGTTATTTCATTTTTCTTATATATGTGTTTGTGGATGTTGTATTGTGCACTAGGCCCTTCAATGCAGGTGATAGACTTCTTTGTTATTACATGCTTGTTTGATTTCTCTTACCCAATCAGTTGAACCTACTGGGTACATTTTGGTGTACTCACTTCTACTTTGTTTCCTCCCTATAGATCGAGCACAGGGACCCCCACAAGGTAGTTGATTCTGTTCGATTAGAGACCTTCTTTACTACCAAATCCAGTGGTAAGGCTCAGACTTTGAGTCACCATTGATTCTTTGAGACTTACTTTTTGTTGATTTCTGTACTAGACTATGTATTTCCTATTCAAATAACTCTATATTTTCATTTGAGATAGTTGTATTTACTCATTCATACTACTTTAGATGCTGTTGTACTCAGGTTTTAGGATTTCATTTTAAATATGTGGTTGCTTTTACTTTACTTTATCCTTTTTAGTTGCGGTCTAGTTTTTGATCGTGATAAGTTTGGTATTAGATCTCTAGGTTTGTTAGGCTCATGAGTCAAGAGTGGGGTGTCTAGTAGAGTCTCACATATCAGTATATAGACGTCCATACCTATCTTTGGGAGGCTACGGGGCACTTGATAGGAAAAATTTTCATATCTCACTTCCATTCGTGCATTTCTTTATATAAATTATTTTGAAAGTGTCTAATCTACTCCTTCTTCATAGATGGTGATTACTAGATCCCGACGGTCACTAGGAAAGCCTGAGCCAGTTGATGTGGCTCCCACTCGTGGTTGTGGTAGGGCTCGTAATAGAGCCAGGGGCCGAGGACATGCTAGAGCGGCCACTCCGCCTAGAGGACTGGCTAGATCACCTTTGCTAGAGTTGGATTATGAGCCAGAGACCAACAAACTATGTCTCACCATCTCCAGCCTTAGATTCTACGCCCTCAGTTTAGTAGCTACTTTTACTGGTATTGACTTGATTAGAGGAAACTCCTTCGGTCTCAATTATTATTGATGCGTCGACTCTTACAGTACCGATTGGCCCCTCTATAGCTCTAACTGAGCCAACTATGATTCATGTGGGCCTTTTCTCAGTCCCAGTGGATCCTCCTATGACTTATATGATTCTCCCTCAGATATCTAGGTTAAGTTCGGGTTCATAACTTCAGGGATTGACTATTGCTTCGTCTATTGCACCACCCCATTTTATGGTGCCACCATCTTCTACTAGCTAGCCCAACTATGTCTTTTGCTGAGCAGAAGAATTTTGAGTGGTTTGTACGATTGGCTCCCTCAGGATTTGATGGTACCCCTGGTGATAGAGCTTATGATTTTTTGTCAGAGTGCCAGGACCAGCTATGTATTTTGGCCATTCTTGCGTCACATAGAGTTGCTTATACCTCTTACCAGTTCGCTGGCCTGGCCAAGAAGTAGAGGCCAGTTCTAGCTCATCAATATGTTGGATCTCCAATCATGACCTGGGATCAGTTTACAAGGGTATTCCTAGAGAGGTTCGTGTCATATAGCCTTTGAGACAGTCGTCAAGATGAGTTTAACAAATTTCAGTAGGGTTTTATGTCAGTTTTGGTCTATGAGGCCAAATTTCATACATTGTCTAGATATGCCTTGTCCAACATCCTTATAGAGTTTGAGAGGATTTGGTGCTTTGCCAAGGGATTGGTAGGGTATATTTAGGAGGCTATAACTTTCTTGGTTCTTGCTGGAGGCATATTTCAAAGTATGGTGGATCACTCTCTCGTGATAGAGTGCATCCAACGTGATAGATAAGGTGGCGGGAAGATGTTCCATCAGTGTGACTATTTTAGTGGACCCTTGCCACGAGATAGAGAATTTTAGAGGTAGGGCCATCAGGGCAGTGTAGTCCATGTAGCCATCCCCATATCTGACAGTATGGATAGGTCTAGGCATACTCAGACAAGCCATGATAGTTCTTCTAGTGCATCTACGCATAGTGATTAACCAGGACAATCATCTCAGGGATGGGATCCTCGAGCCTTCTATGTTTATGATAAGGTTGGGCACTTCTCCAACCATTTTCCACATCGTGTACCTCCCACCCAGGCTTCAGGGTCTCAGCCAGCTCGTCGAGCCTCATCACTAGCAGCCAGAGACACTTCTCAGGGCATGAGGGGTTATACTAGAGGAGGTCATGGCACAATAAAAGATGGAGCCCGTGGAGGCCTACAAGCTAGTGGTGGCCATAAAGTGTGCTATGTTGTTCTAGATAGAGCCGAGGCAAAGGCCTCTGATGCAGTTATCATAGGTATGGTTCCAATGTGCCACCATTCTGCTTTAATTTTATTTGATCTAGGCTCTACTTTTTCATATGTATCTGCTTATTTTGCTTTGGATCTTGATATTATATGTGAGACTCTTATCGCGCCTATTTGAGTTTTTACCCTGGTCAGTGAGTTATTAATGGTGAATTGGGTATATTAAGATTGTGTTGTGACTTTTATAGGGAGAGATACTATTGCTTACTTGATATTACTTGATATGGTCGATTTCGATATGACATTAGGTATGAATTAGCTATCACTTCATCATGCTATTCTTGATTGCCATCCAAAGACCGTGACCTTATCTTGCCTTAGTTGATGTGGACTAGAGAACCTAACTCCTATCCCAAGGGAGTTATTTCTTATTTGCATGCTTGTCAGTTGATGGATAAGGGATGCTTATCATATTTGAATCATGTTTGAGCCTGTTCTCAGGAGTCACCATCATTGGAGACTACTAGGGTTGCTAGAGAGTTCATGGATGTGTTCTCGAATTATTGGCCTAGTGTCCCTTCGGATCATGATATTGACTTTGCTATTGACGTGGAGCCAAGCACTAACCCTATTTCTATTACCCCTTATCGAATGGCTCCAATTGAGTTGAAGAATATGAAGGAGCAATGGGATGATTTTTAAAGAAAGGGTTCGTCCATCCGAGTGTATATCCTCGGGGTACGCCTATTTTTATTTATGAAGAAGAAGGATGACACTATGCATATGTGTATTGATTATCGCCAACCTAACAAAGTGACCATCAAGAACAAATATCCTTTGTCTCGTAGTGATGATCTTTTTGACTGGTTGCAGGGTGCCTCAGTATTCTCCAAGATTGATTTGAGGTCTAACTATCATCACTTGAGAGTTTGGGAGACTGATATCCCAAAGGCAGCTTTTAGGACTCATTATGGTCATAATGAGTTTATGGGTATGTCATTCGAGTTGACTAATGCCCTGACTCTTTTATGGATTGATGAACTGAGTGTTCAAACCTTATTTGGATATTTTTGTGATCACGTTTATAGATAATATCTTGGTTTATTCCAAGAGTAAGTCTGACTATGTTCAACACCTAAGGACTGTACTTCAGAGGTTGAGAGAAGAGAAGTTATATGCCAAGTTCTCAAAGTGTGAGTTTTGGTTCTAGTTTGTGGCTTTCCTTGGGCATGTGGTGACTAGAGGGTATTATAGTAGATCCGACCAAGGTGGAAGTTGTTCGTGAGTGGTTTAGGCTGACTTCTGTGACTAAGATTTAAAGTTTCATTGGTTTTGCAGGATATTATCGGTGTTTTCTTCAGGGATTCTCTTCCATAACAACCTCATTAACGAGACTTACTCAGAAGGATGTGGCATTGCAGTGGTCGGAGGAGTGTGAGGGTAGCTTTCAAAATCTCAAGGACTTTTTGACTTCAACACCTATTCTTGCTTTGCTTGAGAATATGGTGCCATTTATGCTGTAGTATGATGCTTCTAGAGTTGGTTAGGGTGGTGTATTGATGCAAAAAGAGAAAGTGATACCAATGCTTCTAGATAGCTAAAGGTGCATGAGAGAAACTACCTTACCCATGACTTAGAGTTAGTTACGGTGGTATTTGTATTGAAATTTTGGTGATATTTTATTTATGGGGTGCATTGTGAGATCTTTACCAATCATCGGAGTCTCTAGTACATCTGTTCTCAGCCTAATTTGAACATAACACAACATAGGTGGTTGGAGTTTCTTAAATCACCCGGGCAAGGCGAATGTAGTGGCAGATACTTTGAGCTAGAAGACTACTAGTATGGGGAGTTTGACATTTTGAGGGTTAAGGAGAGGCGCTTAGCTTTGGAGGTTCAGTCCCTTTCTAGACAAATGGTTCGATTGGATATTTCTCCACCTCAGAGTATTTTGGCATTTGTAGAGGCTATATCTTCATTGCTTGATTAAATTTGTGCTCAGTAATTTGAGGATGCCAGACTATGCTTGATTCATGATAAAGTGTTGAGGGGTGAAGCCCCGACGACTATTATTGATTCTGAGGGTGTTTTTGAGGATAAATGGTAGAGTCAGTGTGCCTAAGATAGGGGATTGGGTGAGATTGATATTGGAGGAGGCTCATTGTGCTAGATATTCCATCCATCCTGGTGTCGCAAAGATATACCATGATCTAAAATAATATTATTGGCAGTTCGGGATGAGAAGGAACATAGCTGAGTTGCTGGCAAAGTGTTTGAATTTCCAACATGTTTAGTATGAGCACCAAAGGCCTGGTGGGTCGATGCAGAGGATGCCCATTCTCGAGTGGAAATGGGAGTGAGTCACTATGGATTTTGTTACAGGTTTTCCCATGGCCTTGGGCAAGTTCGATTCAGTTTAGGTGGTTGTTGATTATTTGACCAAGTTGACTCACTTCCTACTGATGAAGACTAGCTACAGTGTGGAGCAGTTGGTTAGGTTATACATCCGAGATATTATTAGATTGCATGCGGTGCCGGTGTCTATAGTGTCAGATAGAGAATATGTGTTCACTTCCCATTTTTGGCAGGCTTTATAATGTGGATTGGTTACTCGATTGGATTTGACTTCAGCTTTCTACCCCTATATTGATGGACAGTCTAAGCACACTATTCAGGTGTTGGAGGATATGCTTTGAGCTTGTGTGATAGATTTTAGGGCCCGATAGGATCAACACTTGCCTTTGGCTGAGTTTGCTTACAACAATAGTTACCATTTAAGCATTCAGATGGAGCCATTTGAGGCTTTGTATGGCCAAAGGTGTAGACCGCCTATTGGATGGTTTGACTCGGGTTCAACAAATGTATTGAGTGTGGATCTACTCAAGGACGTCATGGATTGGGTTCGTTTGATACAGGGTAGACTATTGACAACTCAGAGCAACCAGAAAAGCTATGTTGACCAAAGTACTATGCCTCTTGAGTTCTCTGTTGGGAATAGTATTTGGCTAATGATTTCACCCATGAAGGGTGTGATGAGATTTAGAAAGAGAGGCAAACTCAATCGTAGATTTATTGGCCCATTTGAGATTTTGGGGAGAGTTGGAGAGGTTGCCTATGAGTTAACATTGCCATCAAGACTAATGGTGGTTTATCACGTGTTTCATGTTTCCTGCTCGCTGGTACATTTCAATGAGTCTTATCTGATCTCTTATGATTAAGTTGTGTTGGGTTCATACTTGTCTTATGAGGAGGATCCAGTAGCTATATTGGACAGACACGTTCGAAGGTTGAGGTCCAAAGATATACCTTTAGTGAAGGTTCAGTGGTGACACTGTTTGCTTGATGAGGCTACTTTGAAGATGGAGGCAGACATGCAAGCCAGATATCTAAACCTTTTTTAGGCTTCATGTATTTTTTTTCCTTTATGTTCGAGGAGGAACATTAGTTTTAGTGGTGAATGATGTAATGACTTGGTTGATCATTTTGAGCTTATCTATGAAAATTACTATTTTGACCTTTCGTATGTTGCTTTGGACTTATTTTGAACTATCTATGTTGTTGGAACTGAAATCTTAACTTTTAAAAGTGGAAAATATGAGTTTTGTCATTTTTGGAAGTTTAAGTTCGATTCTATTAGCTTTGACATGGCACATTTGGTCTAGAAGAAGTTACATAACTGAATTCAGAGTTAAAATGAAGATTTTAGATCCAAAGTTGCATTTTGAGTTGTTTTAGGAGCTAAAGTTTGACTTTGGTCAACATTCAGAGTTCGGAAGCTCGGATCGATATTCTGAATGTTTTAGTAGTTTCAAATGGTCAAACTAATGCTAGAAACGATCTCGTCATAATTTTTAGAGTTTCTGAGTGTAATTTTAGTATTTTTAGTTTTAAACTAGTTTAATTGAGTTCCAATGGTTATTGTTTCCAAGAGATTTCAAAATCAAATTCTAATTATTTCATTGAGTCTGAATTACCTTTTTGGTATGGATATATGTCTGGTTTGTGAAATTTGGATTTCAAATGAATCCCGAGGGTCCATTCTGAGTTTTAGACATAGTTGTGTTTTGCATGTTTGAGGACATCTGGTGCAACTCACTTTTCTTCTCCGCGTTCACGAAAGTCTGAGTGACATAAATGCTCCACATTCGCAGGATTCGATCTGTATTCTCAGGGCAGCCGGTGTTTCTTCTCCGCATTTGCGGGCCCCCACCCACATTCGTGGAGCTCTGTGGACTTTCCCCTTCGCGTTCGTGAACTCACCCCCGCGTTCGCAGAGTACATTATTGCCAGAGTTAGTTTTCATCTGAGAAACCTCCATTTTTATCCATTTTCATAAATTTGAAGCTTTGAGAGGCGATTTTTGATGAGTTCTTTTGTGAACTTCTTTTGGGTGAGTGTTTCTATCATCATTTTGATTAATTTTCTTAACTTTTTTCGTGATTTTATCTTGAATTTTATGATTTTAGATGTTTAAAATTGAGAATTTTTAGTCTATGATTTGAAAATATTAATTGGTGATCCTTCGATTTGAACTAGATCTTAAAGGAATTTTCACCCACAAACTTCTTTTCTTGTGTAGAATCATAATTTCAAGTCAATTTTCAAATTTAAGAACATCAAATTTTAGTCCTAATTTTGACCATTTTATCCCTAAGCCTAATTCGTGCCTATATGGGTATCGAAATTCATGTCTAATGCGTAGTATCTAGTTTTGATAGTGATTGATTGATTTGGTGATCGTTTGAAGGCTTTAGTTAATTGAAAGTTTGTCCAAGTGCGGTTTTAGCATTGAGGTAGTTTCGACTAACCTTTTTGGGATTGAATTTGAGTTATTAGATATGTCTATGTGATAAATATAATATCTAGATTGATTCATGAGTAAATGGGTTGACGTGATCAAATTTTGATGGAAATGTGATACCAGTTATTCCTAAATTTGGATAGATGTTGATTCTGTTGATAAATTGAGATGAAATCTTGATATTTGAGATATTTTTGATATTATTGTGATAATATGAGACTTGTGATACTATTTAGAAAATTTCATGGTAATTTTATGGCTTTTGAGTACTTTTGAGGGTCATGCATATGTTTTGGGATGAGTAAGGTCCGATATAGTTGGTACACTTGACTATTGGTATACTTATTATGATATGAGACATGATGATGGTTTGTGGTATCAGTTGTGGCACTTGATATTATTCTCCATGATTTTATGAGGGTTATGTATTAGTATTTTTATCATGATGCCATTACATATATATCTTGATTTGTATCATTGACATGCATTTATTCCATATTGCATTATACCATCCCTTGACCCAGGCTGGAGGCAAGGGTCAGATGCTACTTTTGAGATACTACACCACTTCTTATAACCTCCCTTGACCCGGGTAGGAGGCAAGGGTGAGATGTACCACTTTTTATACTACTTGAACTAGGTAGGAGACAAGGGTGAGATATACCACTTTTCAAAACCCTTGACCACGGGCAGGTGGCAAGGTTGAGATATTGAGATACATGGAAGGTTTTGGTATATGGTCTGACGAGACCCCCTATGGGTTCTACCTGGTAGCCTTAGCTTGGTAGATATATACACCAGCCCTGCCACAGTTGTGATTCCACCCCATGCATTGCATTATATATTATTTTTGCATTGCATCATTGGTTAATATATGTGTGGATGTTGTATCATGCACTAACCCCTGCTGGTGATAAACTTCTTTGTTATTACATGTTTGTTTGATTTCTCTCACCTAATCGGTTGAACCTATTGGGTACATTTTGGTGTACTCACCCCTACTTTATTTCCTTCCTGTAGATCGAGCATAGGAACCCCCACAGGATAGTTGATTCTATTCGATCAGAGATCTATTTCATTACCAGATCCAGCGATGAGGTTCAGACTTCGAGTCCCCATTGTTTCTTCGAGACTTCCTTTTTGTTGACTTCTATACTAGACTATGTATTTCCTATTCAATTAGCTTTGTATTTTTATTTGAGACAGTTGTATTTACTCATTCTTACTACTTTAGACGCTTTTGTACTCATGACTCCAGGTTTTGGGATTTTATTTTAAATATTGTGGTTGCTTTTACTTTACTTTATCCTCTTTAGTTACGATCCAATTTTGTGTCGTGACAACCTGCTGACAATTATGGTTTATGACTACAAACTTTGCAATGTCTCTTTTCATACCACCCCACCAATATACTTCTCTTAAATCCCTATACCTCTTTGTAAAACCGGGGTGAATAGAATAAGATAAATTATGTGCCTTTTTTAAAATCAAGCCTCTCAACCCATCAACATTTGGAACACACAACCTACCTTGGTGCCTAAGGGCTCTATCTCCCCCTTGGGGGAAAACCTCTACCTTGCCCTCTTTCACTAATGCCTTCAATTCCTACAAAGCGGCGTCAAGATTTTGCTTGGATTTGACCTCTTCAATCAAAGAAGACTTGGAACCATCTATAACCACCATACCTCTATTTTTGGTTTCATCCAACCTAACCCCCAACTAATACTTAAAGCATCACAATAGACAACAAACCCTTCTATCCCTTCTAATAAAGCTAAAGTAGGAGAGGATGTAAGCTTGTCCTTTAAAGTTTAGGAGCTCTTCTCACATCTATCCATCCACACAAACTTCACTTTCTTTTGAGTCAACTTAGTCATTGGAGGCAAGATGGAGGAGAACTCTTCAATAAATCTTCTATAATACCCCTCTGGTCCCAAGAAACTCCTAATATCCGTAGGGATTCATGGCCTAGTCCAATTTCTTATTGCTTTCATCTTTTTGGGGTCAACTTTTATTCCATCACCCGATACAACATGCCCTAGAAATGCAACCTCTTTTAACCAAAACTTACATTTATCAAACTTAGCAAACAACTTTCATTCCCTCAAGGTTTTCAACACTACCCTCAAATGCCTCACATGCTCTTCTTTACTCTAGGAATAAATCAAGATGTCATCAATAAAAATCACAACAAACATATCAAGGTAGGATTTAAAGACCCTATTCATGAGATCTATAAATATTACCAGAGCATTAGTTAAACCAAAGGACATTACCACAATTCAGTTGATGGTGTCTTGATAATAAATCAATCTTAGAAAAATAACTAGCCCCTTGTAATTGGTAAAATAGATCATCTGTCCTTGGTAGGGGATACTTGTTCTTTATAGTGACCTTGTTGAGTTACCAATAGTCGATGGACATTCCAAGTGAGCCATCCTTCTTCCTCACAAACAACACCGGTGCACCCCAAGGTGACTTGATAGACCTAATAAAACCCTTCTCCAATAAGTCTTTCAATTGATCCTTTAGCTCTTTTAACTCTGTCAGGATCATTCTATAAGGAGTGATTGGTATAGGTTGAGTGTCGGGCAAAAGATCTATGCCAAAGTCTATCTCCCTTTTGGGAGGGAAACCGGGAAACTCTTTGGGGAACACATCAAGAAACTCATTGAATATGAAGACTGACTCAAGAGATAGACTTTGGATGTGACATCTCTAACCCTCACTAAATGATAGATGCACCCCGTAGAAATCATTTTGCAGGCTTTGAGATAGGAAATAAAACAACCTTTACATGAAGAACTACCATCCTTCTACTCAAGAGTAGACTTTTTGGAGATTTAAACTACGAGTCCGACAAACTATGGAAGCATAAGAAGCATGAAACCAATCCATCCTAAGTATAACATCAAAATCAACCATGGAAAGCTCTACCAAATCACAAGAAGTAATTTTATGCATGATGTATGTAACGACCCGAAATGTTTTGAAATCTTCTTATGGTTGGTATTATAGGATGTTATACTGGACATGGTTGAGTTTTGGTAGCCACGGGTTGAGTTTAAGTGGCTGAACGCAAAATGGATCATTTGGTGACCTAGAGAGACCGTTTGGATAATGAGCTTTGAGGTAACATAACTTTTGATGCGGAATGAACCGTATGGGATACTACATACCAAATTTAATCTCTTTGAGTTATCTTTGCAACGCAACTAGTTTCACTCAATTCGGAGTTCGTATGAGGAAGTAATGGCTAAAATAGTGAGACGACATGAAATTAGGAAGACATTGGAAATAGGCTCTGAAAATGGCCCAAGACAAGGACCATGGACCGTGTGAGGGTCCACGGTCTGTGTAGGGGTACGTGACATGGTCCAGTGAACTCAGGGTGGCCAGGACCCACCCCAAAACCAAGTCATTTCTCACAGACCACCCCACGGTCCGTGAGACCTCAAACGACCCGCGTGGGTGGTCGTGGAGTGGGGCAGTGTGTTTTTCGTGTTGTGGGGTTGATTTCTGGACCAAGTATGGATCCACCGACCAGAACACGGTCCGTTTGAAGCCATATGGTCCGTGAAACCCCTCCATGAAGTGTTCTAGAAAGTCCCCCAAGAGTTTGAGCTGAGAAATTGGCCAAGTATGGCCAGACAACCGGTGGTACGGTCCGTGTGCCATGGTATGGGACGTGAGGGTCCACCGTGTGGCACTGTGTTTAGTTATTTTCTCCGTTTCATTAAGGATCAAGTCGTAATTTAATGAATCCCTAGGCCCCTTTTTGGCTTCCTAAAGTCCCCTAAACCTCTAAAACATGACCCTAACCCTTATTCATCTATTCTAACATTCTCAAGACTTCATCAAATCCTCTCTAACCTCTTGATCACCATTTTCGAATCTTTGAAGGAAATTTGGGGAAAACGTTCAATTCTTGCATCTCTATTCAATTCAAGTGCTTGGGTATAAGGTATGTGGGTTTTGATTCATGGATTCCCTTTAATCCATGAAGACCGAAGAACCCTAATATTTAAATTATGATTTTAAGTTTCTTCAAGTTATGGGTTCTTCAATTATTAATGTAGTTTAGTGTTGGAAATTATGTGCTGTAGTTTTTAGGTAAATTAAGCATGATTTAAACTTGAATTTCATGAATCTCATTGGAAAGTTTGAAGGATGAATGTGCATGTCCCCTAATGATTTAATTAAGCATGGATAAATTGCATTATGCTTTAATTATGGATTTTCACATGATTTAGGATGAATTACCTTTCAAATTGTGAAATTAAGCTTGAATTCCATTACCCATGTTCTTGTTCCTCGTTCATGGCATATGCATGGAATATTGCTATGATGAAACTCTTGACATGATTTGATATGTTAAAGGCTTGTGATCACATAGTCTCTCCGTTATGGCTCTTTGAGCATATTGGGTGTTTGCACCAACCATGACATATTTTGAATGCTTGATATGATAAGTTATGTAGGTGGGCTACTCTTATTGCATTGACATGGACTGATCAGGAAAATGATTTTGGAAACTCTTGATGGACTTTGGCCTAAGCATAAGCATGATTTGATCAATGGATTAGTTTTGAATAATGATGTATGATTTGAAAAGAATGTGAGTCTTCCGATTTGATGTTGTATGTATATATATATGTATTTCCGTGGGATGAGGCTTAGTACCGAGGGATTGGAGGCGGGTGGACTATCTCTACAGGGTCCATATTCCTTTCCGTCAATTCATGTGCCAACATAGGATTTCTCCCTACATGGGATGACTTGTATGTTTCCCCTCTTTCAAGGGTGATTAGGGTACTACTTGGCAAGTAGTCCGAATCCGAGTAGTAGCTCGCTCGGGTCTCCATTGTTTTCAGTTGAGGTCACATCCCTACTATATATTGATCATAGGATTGCATCTAGTGCATCATGGCATATCATGTTGTCATATTACTCTTTGGCTACGTACATCCCTTTCGTATCACTTGTCCTCTTTGACATGTTGGTTGGTCATACTACATTTTCATATATATTGCATGCCCGCATACTTAGTGCTAAATTGTGCTAACACATATTCTTTGTCTACATGTTCTAACCATATAGGGACCGGAGATGATATCTACATTCTACCGGACGACGCTTGATCACTTTGTGAAAACTTTGCTAGTGGTGAGCCCTTTTGTTCAAGGGCAATAACCACTGTCTATCTACCTATTCTATATTATGTTATTTACTTTTTTATGTAATGAGGGTGAGCCTCAAACTATGTCGAGGCCGCGCTTATCTATGTAGAGGCTTGTTGGACCATTCTGAACTCTTGTACGTTGATTTGTTATGTTAGACGTTATGGTTATATAATACTATGCTATTTAGCCTTAATTATGAAATGGTCTCTTATTATGCTTATGACTTGTATGTTGGGAATTGTGAATGACTATGTGCTTATGTGGAACGTCCCATAATCCCAGTGTGCCCCCATAGTGGAATCCTATTTACCCGTTCCCTTAGATATAATTGCTATGTGTTATTTGAATCCATGCTTATCCCATTCCCGATAACATCCCCATAGCTCGAGTCCCAAGTCCTGAATCCCTTAGAGCTTACGTGTTATGTGTTTAGCTTCCACACTTCCGAACCGATGATGTGTGCAATGATGCTATAATGGCTTGATCGTGGACCTTAGGGTTCTCCTTCGCCATGTCACATCTAGGCCCCCTATCCAGGTCGTGACAAAGATAGAATCAGAGCCCTAGGTTTGTAATGATCTTCGGAGTACAACATGCAATATCGATTAAAGTCTTTTTCATGGGTATGATGCACACCATGTCTATGAACAAGAGGCTATGATGATGGTTTTAGGAATTGTCTCATTTCTTTTCTTCCTTATGTCGTGTCATAAGATTTTGCGATAGCTCTCTCTAAATTTTGGTATTTTTTGTTCTTTCAGAAAAATGCCTCCAAGAAGAGCTCCACTTCCCCGTCAGGTTCCGAAAGTTGAGGAACTAGCTCCTCGAGCACTGGTTGAGGAACAATTGTCCCATGCCGAGTTCCATAATGTTATCTCTATGTTGGCCCAAGCTGTGGCCAACCAAGCTCGGCCCGTCAACTCGGCCAATGTCACTACTCTGGCTTCAAGGGTGAGGGACTTCACTCGTATGAACCCTCCAGAGTTTTATGGTTGTAAGGCCAGTGAGGATGCCTAAGAGTTTGTGGATGAGCTCACTAAAGTGTTGTCAATTATGGGGGTGAGTTCGGAGGAAAAGGCGGAGTTGGTGGCTTACTAACTTAAGGATGTAGCACAAGTTTGGTATGGTCAATGGCTTATGAAGAGGGTGGTGGATGTGAAAGTTGGATGGAAAGAATTTAAAGTGGCCTTTCTTGATCGGTTCTTCCCACTTGAGCTTAGGGAAGCAAAGATGACCAAATTTATCAATCTTTGTCAAGGCTCTATGACCGTGAGGGACTATGCCCTCAAGTTCACCAAACTCTCCAAGTATGCTCCTACGCTTCTTTAGGATCCCTGTGCAAGAATGCACAAGTTCATATCAGGTGCGTCGGATTTGGTTGTGAAGGAGTGACAGACGACTATGCTTATTAAGGAGATCGATATTTCGAGGCTCATGACCTATGCCGAGCAAATTGAGGGTGAAAAGTTGAAAGAGAGAAGGGTGCATGAGGTGAAGAGGGCCCGACTTGATGGTGGGTTCTCAAGTGTCAAGGGTGGCGGATTTGGCCGCTTCCAACAAGGCCAAGATTCTAATGAGAAATTTGCTACTAAAGTGCCTTCTCCTAAGGCACCGGTTAGGGTTGCTCCCCGGTTTCCTCTTTGTGGCCATTGCGGAAAACATGACGTGGGCAATTGTAGGAAGCTTTCAGGTGCTTGCTATGGATGTGGTAGCTTGGACCACAAGGTGTCCGATTGTCCTAAGGGTGCTAAGAAGGGTCA
>JBCEWC010007094.1:0-21958 GCA_038996855.1 Solanum aculeatissimum | reverse complement strand
GAATGAGCTACATCCTATTGCATTGATCTTGAATGATTTTGGAAACTCTTGAATTGAATTGAAGTCATTGATTTGAAACGTTTAAAATTTTGGAAATCGTGTCTAATGATGCATGATTTGAAAGTATGGTCAGTTTTGGGTTTTGAAAAGCATTGATATGTATATATGTGTTCCCGTGGGATCCGACTTAGTACCGAGGGGTTGGGTAGTAGTGGGCTATCCCCAAGGGCCCCATCCATTCCGTCAAACCATGTGCAACCATGGGATTGCCCCAGATTGGGAGCTTTGTTACCCCTGTTTAAGGGTGTTTTGGGATCTACTTGACAAGTAGTCCATTCTGAGTGGTAGCTCGCTTGGTCCTACTTTGTGTCAGTTGAGGTCAATCCCCAAAACTATATATGGATAGGTTGCATTTTCATGCATCATGGAATAAGCATCTTGTTATATATATATTCTTTTGGCTAAGTGCACTTCTTTCGAATCAAGTGGCCCCTTATCATATTGTAGTCATGTTTCTATGTCATTGCATTGCATGCCCGCATACTTAGTGCTTTATTGTGCTAAACCATACTTTTATCTACATGTTCTACTCATGTAGGTGCAGGTGACGAGTTCTATCTTCATACCGATGAGCTCTAATATAGAAGCTATCTCTTGTGGTGAGCCGTTCTTCCAAGGGCAATAGTTGACTTCCTTCTAGCCTTTAGTAATTTATTTATATTTTGTTGTACTTTTGAGGGTGAGTCCGGACTTGTCGTGGCCCCCGTCACTTCAGTAGAGGCATGTGTGGGACCTATGACATTACTGTTATGTTAAATGATGACTTAAATTGTTATTTAATCATGTTTAGATCTTGGACTTGTTATTGGATATTTCGAATGCTATTAAGTTATATGTTATGCTTCCGAAATCTTGAGTAAAGGGGTTAGTTTGGTACTATGATGGCTTGATCGAGAACCTTCAGGTTCTCCTTTGTCATGTCACATCTAGACCCCCTAATCGGGTCGTGACATCTACCGACAGCATAAGAGACCAAGTGAGCTACTACTTCGAATCAGACTACTTGCCAGGTAGATCACTAATCAACCCTTAAACAAAGGGAATAGGTAAAAAGTCAATCCCATCAAGGGAGATAACCCATGGTGGCACACGGTTAGATGGAAAGGAGTGGGACCCTTGGGGATAACTAACTTACTACTCCAATCCCTTGGTATTAGGTCTCGTTCCACGGGAATACATATACATACACAATCCTTCAAAATGGAGATTTGACCTTTCATTCAAAACAATGCGTAGTTGGGCTATTAGACAAATCAAAATTCAAGTCTTTCCATAATTAGGCTCAAAAGCCAACAAGAGTTTTCAAAAGCCATTATCCAAGACCAATGCAATAAGAGTAGCTCATCTACATAGCATATCATATCTTGCATCATCATAACATATCATATCATATCATAATGGTGTAAACACCCATAATTGCTCAAGCAGCCATAATATAGACTTTGTGTGATCACATTTAGTCATTTCCCATAACTTATCATTATATGAGGGCCAAGCCCTTATCAAGAGTTTCATCATAACAAACCTTTCATGCTTATAAATGCAATGCATGGATGATCAAGAGTAGTATGGATATTAGATCTCATCATTTAAATAATCAATACAAGTAGTTCATATCCAAAGCATAATGAAATCATCAATTTAAAACTAAGTTCTTAATACTCATACTTGAATAGAAATACTAAGGGGACATGTAATTTTTGAATTATCATACAATCAATGGAAATAATCAATAAGGGGCTCAATACAATTTGGAATTAACAAATATTAACACTGCCCACACTTTAATTAAAGCAAAACGTTCATAAATTTAAAGATCCAATTTTAATGAAGGTCTTCATGGTTGAAAGAATAACCATGAATTAATCCCATATACCTTTAATTACTCAAGAAGAATAAGAAGAATCTGAAGAAGAATCAAGTTTCTCCAAATTTCCATGCTTGTCTTCGATGGAGGTTGAGAGAAAATTGAGAGAAAATTTGGAGAGATTCAAGAGATTGAATGAATTAGAAGGGATTAGGGTTTAATTCAAGGGTTTTAGGAGAGTTTAGAAAGACTAAAACGTCCCTAGGATTAATTAAAATTATGATTACACTATTAATGAAATGAGAAAGAAAACTAGGCGCAGTCGCCGACGGTACACTACACGGATCGTGTAGTGACTCACGGTCCGTGAGCCTTACCGTGAAGGAACACTTGGATCATCAAACGATAACATTCCTGGGGAAACTCTCTGGACCACTTCATGGATGGGCTTCATGGGCCGTGAAGCTTCACATGGACCGTGAAATGGTCCGTGGAACCTCACTTGGCTCCAGGGCTCGGTATAAAACCCTGGAAACTTTCTGGACCACTCCACGGGTGCCCTCATGAACTGTGAGGCCACACACGGACCGTGAAGTGGTCCGTGTAGCCTCACTTGGTTCGGGGCTTGGTCCATCACCTAGCCCACTTTCTTAATCAACCCACGGATGGACTCACATGTCGTGAACCCTTACATAGTCTGTGGTCCTTCTGTGTGGCCCTGCCTTAGCCAATGTTGGTCCTCCCTTTCTAGAACTCTTTCGAGCACAGACAGTCCACCGTAACGGCCACAACTTCCACATACAAACTTCGATTAGAATGAAACCAATTGCGTTGTGCTTCATTTTGATAGTTCATAGTCCACATAGTTCATCTCGTACCAAGAGACATAGCCATTCAAACTCAGTACTTCTACCAAATGTCAAGGAAACTTAACCAACATGATTCCTTTGGACATGACCACATAAGCATCACCCATGACCATCACTAACCAACCATAACAAGTTCCAAAATATACCTTGATCAACCACTATGAAGTTCAAAACTTTTTGGATCATTACATCATCTTCCCCTTGGGAACATTCATCCTCAAATTGGATAGAGCAAGGCTTGAAGGATTCAATCAAGCAAAAAACATTATTAACACAACTCATAACGGATCATGCATAAATTCAAAAATCATTTAAAACTCATGTCAAGACATCATTTAAATCATTTTCGTGCTCATGTATGCATGCAATATCATGAAACTCAAGAATTAAATAATTAGGACCACTAAAAAAGATAGAACCTAGTACCTTAGGCTTGAGTAGATTAGAAAAGATAAGGGTACCACTTCATCATGTTCAGACTCCACTTCCAACATAACACTCTCCACTTGTTGGTTTCTCCAAAGTACCTTGACCGAAACTACCTCTTTGTAGAAAAGTCGCTTGACTTGCCTATCCAAGACCTCAACTGGCACCTCTTCATAAGTTAAATTCTCCTCAACCATCACACCCTCCAAAGGTGCAATCGCCCTCGGGTCACCAATCAATTTCCTCAACATCGAAACATGGAACACCAGATGAATATAACTCATCTCCAAAGGCAAATCCAACCTATAAGCCACATTGCCAATTCGTTCAACCACCTCATATGGTCTGACGTACCGAGGGCTTAACTTGCCCTTTTTGCCAAATCATATGACGCCCTTCATAGGAGATACCTTCACATAAACCCAATCACCCAAATGAAATTCAAGGTCTTTTTCCTAACATCCAAATAAGACTTTTGATGACTTTGAGCCATCCTCAACCTCTCCCTAATTATCTTCACCTTTTCTATGGCTTTAATAACCAAGTCCGGACACAATAATGCCGCCTCACCTATTTCAAACCACCCCACCGGGGACCTATACCTCCTACCATACAAAGCTTCGAACGGAGCCATATCGATGCTAGCATGGAAACTATTGTTGTAGGCAAACTCAATAAGCGGTAGATGATCATCCTAATTTCCTTAGAACTCAAACACACAAGACCTTCGCATATCCTCCAAGGTTTGAATTGTCCTTTCGGCTTGTCCATCAGTTTGGCGATGGAATACTGTGTTTAGTTTGATCTTAGTGCCAAGTCCCCTCTGAAATGACCTCCAAAAGTGAGAAGTAAATTGAGTACCATAATCCGATATGATTGATCTCAGTATACCATATAATCTTACAACCTCTCGGATGTACATTTTTGCATACTCTTCAGCACTGTAGGTAGTCTTGACTGGTAAAAAATGAGCCGACTTAGTAACCCCACCATAAATCCATATTCACATCTTCCCACTTCCAAGAAGGAATCTCAATATCTTGGGCCAACCCACCATGCCTTTGATGTTCAACCTTCACTTATTGGCAATTCAGACATTCGAACACGAAATTGGCTATGTCCTTCTTCATGTCATGCCACCAATAAAACTCTCTCAAGTTCCGATGTATCTTAGTGGACCCCAAATAAATAGAATATTAGGAATTGTAAGCTTCATGCATAATGACCTCTCTTAGGCCGTCGACATTTGGAATGCACAATCAATTTTGATATCGTAGCATACCATCTCCCCCTTGGGAGAAAACCTCAACTTTTCCTTCTGCAACCAACTTTTTTAACTCAACAAGGAAGGGTCTAAATCTTGCTTTGCCTTAACATCAACCACCACCGAAGACTCGAATCCGCTTTGAACAAGAATACCACCCTCTTTCGAGTCGGTCAACCTAACACCCAATCTAGCCAAATGGTGTACGTCCCTTACTATCTCCTTATTCCCTTCATCCACATGTGACACACTTCCCATGGATAATATACTAAGGGCATCTACCATGACATTTACCTTGCCAGGATGATAGAGGACACTCATGTCATCATCCTTGAGAAGTTCCTCCCATCTCATTTGTCTCAAGTTAAGATCCCTTTGTGTGAACACATAATGAAAACTTTTATGATCGGTGAAAACATCAACATGAACCCTATACAAGTAATGTCTCCAAATCTTTAAAGCGAACATGACCGCCATCAATTCGAGATCATGGGTCGGATAATTTTGCTCATGCACCTTCAATTGTCGAGATGCATACGCTATCACCTTACTATGTTGCATTAGTACCACCCCAACCCAATCTGCGAAGCATCACAATACATCACAAACCCATCTAACTCATTGGGCAAGGTCAAAACAGAAGCCGATGTGAGCCAGTCCTTCAAAGTTTGAAAAATCTTATCACACTCACTTGACCACAAAAACTTAGCCTTCTTCTGGGTAAACTTAGTCAACGAGGATGCAATGGAAGAAAACCCCTCAACAAACCTCAGATAATATCCGACCAACCTAAGGAAACTTCGAATATCCAAAGGGGTCAATGGTCTAGGCCAATCCTTCACTACTTTGGTCTTCTTAGGATCAACCTTAATACCATCCCCAGATACCATGTAGCCAAGGAATGCAACCTCTCCCAACCAAAACTCACACTTTTTAAACTTGGCGAACAACTGCTTCTCCCTCAATGTTTAAAGAACCAACCTCAAGTAATCCATATGTTCCTTCTCACTTTGGGAGTAAATCAGGATGTCATCAATGAACACCACTATAAAATTGTCCAGTTCATGAGATCCATAAACACCGCTGAAGCATTGATTAAATCAAATAACATCACTACAAATTCAAAATGACCATAACGAGTTCAGAAAGCCGACTTTAGAATATCACACTCCCTTACCTTCAACTGATGGTAACCCGAATGGAGATCTATTTTAGAGAAATGAGTGGCCCCTTGGAGTTGATCAAACAAGCCATTAATTCTAGGCAACGGGTACCTATTATTGACGGTCACCTTATTCAACAATCGATAATCAATACACATTCGGAGCGAACCATCTTTTTTCCTCACAAACAACACGGGAGCACCCTAAGGTGAAATACTTGGTCTAATGTAACCCTTATCCAACAAATCTTTCAACTTATCCTTCAACTCCTTTAGTTCGGATGGAGCCATACGATAAGGAGGAATGGAAATAGGTTGAGTATCCGTAAGGAGATCTATGCCAAAATCCACTTCTCTATCGGGAGGAATACCGGGAAAGTCTTCGGGAAACACATCAAGAAATTGATTAACCATCAGAACTGATTCAAGCGTAGGTGACTCACCCTCCATGTCTCTATCCCTTACAATATGATAGATGCATCCCTTGCAAATCATTCTCCGAGCTTTGAGGTAGGAAATAAATCGGCCCCTAACCACGGAATCACTACCCTTCCATTCCAATACGGGCTCATTAGGAATTTGAAACATAACTTGCCTAGTTCTACAATCAACTGAGCCATATGAGGCATACAACCAATCCATCCCAAGAATAACATCAAAGTCATACATCTCAAGCTCTACAAGATCATCGGGGAAAACTGTATGCAACACAGAAACAGGATAACCCCGATACACTTTCTGAGCAATGATAGACTCACCCATGAGAGTATACACTGAATAAGGTTCCCTCAGAGTTTCAGGAATCAAATCAAATATAACAGCCAATAGAAGAGTCACAAAAGATAAATTTGCACCGGGATCAAGTAAAGCATAAGCATCAAATTCAAAGACTTTTAACATACTATTCATGACGTCCAGAGCCTCATCTACCACCTGTCGGGCATGAAGAGTATAAAACCTATTATTTCTGGAAGCACCACCTACTCAAGCTTTCGGCTGCCATTGACCACCCGGAGCCTACTTGATCATTCTTCGTGTTCTTTGGATAGTCAAAAATCTTGTGATCCATGCTTCGACACCCAAAGCAAGCACCCGAAACCTTCCTACACTCACCCAAATGATTTCTCCCACAATGACCACAATGGGGAGATCGTGGACCACCCTTAACTTGTACCTTAGGGGGAGGTATCCTTTGGTTAGCAAACTTTGTATTCATACCTTGGCCTTGTTGGAATCGACAAAATCCATCACCACCCTTAGAGTTGGAGAACCCACCATCAAATCGGGCCCTCTTGGATTCGTTCCCCCTCTTCTCCTCGAGCTTCTCACTCTCAATCTGTTCAGAATAAGTTATGATCCTGGAGATGTCCATATCCCGAATAAGCATGGCAGTACGACACTCTTTCACAACTAAATCAGAGGCACTAGAAATGAATTTATGAATCCTTGCACGCGGATCCGCTACTAATGTGGGAGCATAATTTGAGAGCTTGGTAAACTTGAGGGAATAATCCCTCACAGACATGCTAACTTGTCGGAGGTTGATAAACTCAGTCATCTTGGTTTACCGAAGTTCAAGAGGGAAGAAACGGTCCAGAAAAGCCATCTTGAACTCTTCCCAACCAACCTTAACATCTTCAGTTCTTTTCACTAACCACTGATTGTACCACAGTTGAGCTACATCCTTCAACTGATACGCACCTAACTCAACCTTCTTCTCATAACTGACACCCATAACAGTCAACACTTCATAAGCTCATCAATGAACTCTTGGGCATCCTCATCAACCTTTGAACCATAGAATTCCAGAGGGTTCATCTGGGTGAAGTCCCTCACCCTAGAAGATGGAGTACCACCATTCATGGGATTTTTTGGCCGGGCCTGATTAGCCACCACTTGACCCAACATAGACACCATATTCTTAAATTCAGCGTGAGTCTCTTGTTCCTACACAGGCTCACGAGGGGTTTGTTCTTCATGGACGGAAGCCTGTCTGGGAAGGAGAGCTCTTCTGGGAGGCATCTTCTGAAAAGTAACAAGAACACCCCATTTCAAAAAACTTTTCAAAATAGCTCACAACACGACATAAGGGACAGTGAAGTGAGAAAATTTCTAAAACATCATCATAACCTCTCACTCATAGGTATGGCACGCATCACACCCATGAACAAGACTCTAATTGATGTGGCATGTTGGACTTTGAGGATCATTAGAAACCTAGGGCTTTGATACCATCTTCGTCATGACCCGTGAGTAGGGCCTAGATGTAACATGGTGAAGGAGTACCCGAGAGTCCTCAATCAATCCATCATAGCATCATCACAGACATCAGTCGGAAGCGCGTAAACATAACAAGTAGCACATAAGTCTAGGGGGTTTCGGGGCTTTTGACTCAAAATATGGAGATATTGCCAAGAATGGGATAAGAATGAATCACACAGCACATAGCAATTACTTTCTAAGGGGCGGATAAGTATGATTCAAGCTATAGGGGAAAGAAAGGGTTAAGGACTTTCCACACAAGCACATTCCCAATCCAACAATCACGATAACATAAGCAGAAATGAAATCATAACATAAGGAACCCTTGCCGAACATAGGTAGTCATATCATTTCAAGTAACACATAGCATAACGTACAATAGAGTTTGATATGTCCAACAATGCCTCTATATAAGATGAGATGGGGCCTCGACAAATTCTGGACTCACCCTCAAGTAATAAGATAAAACGAATATAAACTAAAGATATATATAAGGTAGATGAAATTGGGTATTACCCTTGAAGTATAGGGCTCACCACAAGCAACACTTTAATTCCCCGCTAAACATCCAACGGTGGAAGGAAATCATCTCCATTCCCTACATGGTTAGAACATATAGACAAAGAGTATGGATTAGCACATGTAATGCACTAAGTATGCGTGTATACCATGTAAGTGCACATAATCCTATGATGGGGCTAGATGAAAAGGGGCACACATGGTACAAAAAGGATTGCACATAGTCAAAGGAATTTATATCATAACAATATGCTATGTCATGTCGTGATGCATGAAGTGCAAACCTATATACATATCATATTGGGGATGTGACCTCAACCGACAACATGAGAGACCAAGTGAGCTACTACTTGGAATTAGACTACTTGTTAGGTAGATCCCTAATCAACCCTTAAACAAGGAGAATATATAACAAGTCAATCCCATCAAGGGAGATAACCCATGGTGGCACATGGTTTGACTGAAAGGAGTGAGACCCTTGGGCATATCCCACTTACTACTCCAATCCCTCGGTACTAAGTCTAATCTCACGGGAATACATATACATACACGAGCCTTCAAAATAGAGATTGGACCTTTCATTCAAAACAATGCATAGTTGGGCTACTAGCCGAATCAAAATTCAAGTATGTCCATAATTAGGCTGAAAAGCCAACAAGAGTTTCCAAAAGCCATTTTCCAAGACCAATGTAATAGGAGTAGCTCATATACATAACATATCATATCATCCATCATCATAACATATCATATCATATCATAATTGTGTAAAAACCCATAATTTCTCAAGGAGCCATAACATAGACTTTATGTGATCACATTTAGTCATTTCCCATAATATATCCTTACATGAGTGTCAAGCCCTTATCAAGGGTTTCATCATAACAAACCTTTTATGCTTATGAATGCAATGCATGGATGATCAAGAGTAGTGTGGATATTAGATATTATCATTTAAATAATCAATACAAGTAGTTCATATCTAAAGCATAATGAAATCATCAATTTAAAACCAAGTTCTTAATACTCATACTTGAATTGAAGAACTAAGGGGACATGCAATTTTTGAAACATCATAAAATCAATAGAAATCATCAATAAGGGGCTCAATCCACTTTGAAATCAACAAATTAACACAACCCACACTTTAATTACTCAAGAAGAATAAGAAGAATCTGAAGAAGAATCAAGTTTCCCCAAATTTCCAAGCTTGTCTTCAATGGATGTTGAGAGAAAATTTGGAGAGATTCAAGGGATTAAATGAATTACAAGAGATTAGGGTTCAATTCAGGAGTTTTAGGAGAGTTTAGAAAGACTAAAACGACCATAGGATTAATTAAAATTATGATTACACCATTAATAAAACGAGGAAGAAAACTGGGCGCAGTTACCAATGGTACACTACATGAACCATGTGGTGACTCACAGTCCGTGAGCCTTACCATGAAGGAACACTTGGATCATCAAATGACAACATTCCTGGGGCAACTATCTGGACCACTTCACGGACGGGCTTCACGGGCCATGAGGCTTCACATGGACCTTGAAATCTCATGGACCTTGAAATGGTCTGTGGAGCCTCTCTTGGCTCCAAGCCTCGGCACAAAATCTTGGAAACTTTGTGGACCACTTCACGGGCGCCCTCACAAACCGTGAGGCCTCATATGGATCGTGAAGTAGTCCATGGAGCCTCACTTGGTTCAGAGCCTTGGTCCATCACCTAGCTCACTTTCTGGATCAACCCAATGATGGTATTACGAGTCATAAACCCCTACACAATCTATGGTCCTTCTATGTGGCTCTGTCTTACCTAACCTTGGCCCTCCCTTTCCAAAACACTTTCGGACACAGACAGTCCCACCGTAACGGCCATAACTTCCATATACGAATTCCAATTTGAATAAAACTAATTACGTTACAAATATAACTTGAAGAGCTTCATTTTGATAGGTCGTACTCCATACAGTTTATCTTGTACCAAGATACATAGTCATTCAAAGTTAGTACTTTCACAAAACATCAAGAAAACTTAACCAACGCAATTCCTTTGAACATGACCACATAAGCATCACCCATGACCATCACTAACCAACCATAACAAGTTTCAAAACAGACCTTGATCAACCATTACAAAGTTTATTTTTTTTAAATCATTACACAATAGCACTGTGAAATTTGTCGCAATAGGATCAAGACAATATTGACTCCATATGTGAGTCTTTCCTTGAAGGCCCTATGGTGGTGGATTAATATACTCAAGTGGAGGTGGATTATCATTATCATTTGCGTTCAGTGTTGCATTTGCTGCATCGTTGTTTACATTGTTTTGGGTTATTCTTCTTAGTATCTTTTGGATCTATGGTTCAAATGAAGTGAAGGGATTGCCTCGACTTCGAGTGTTGTGCATACACTACACTTGCACGCTGAAATAAAAAAAATAAAAAATATAAAATGATGAAAAGAGGGATTAATTCTTGAATTACTTAAATTACACCAGTCTAAATCGAACTCCCCAACAATTACACTAAAATCTTGTTGTCTCCCAAGCTACACCTTCTTTTTTAAAGGTTAAAGTGGTTGTTGTCAAGATATATAACCTAACTGAGAATAGAGTTGATCCCATAGGGAGTATGGTAGACTCGTGGTAATTTCTAGCAAGTTGAGTTAATTAACCTCCTTATCTATTGAAAGAGGGGTGTATAATTTGATAAAAAGGATTAAACCTAAACTAGAATTAGTGTTGTGAAATAAGTAGAAGAAGTAACTAGGGTATTGTGTTCCCCATGAATCCTAACTCGATATTACCATATAATTTTAAACGTTTCTAGTGTGTAGCATGCAGAATAGTAAGTTAAGTTTACCAAACTCTTTGATCCAGGTGAGAGTTAAATTTCACTACGTGATTTGATCAATCCCCAAAGTGTGACATTACTAACCCTTACCTATTGTTCTAGTACAACCTCCCCTTGATCCAGTTTGCATGATTAGATGAGAAAACATTAATCGAATCCTATTAACTACTCTCTTTTCACATTCATTACTACCTTGATCCAGTCAGTAACAACTCGGTGAGTTTTAATGTTGGCCACCTATTAGAAAGCAATCAAAATAAAGAGAAACAATTAATACATACATGCATAATTTCCAGAAATTATGAGTTATCTGGTTGTACCCTGTTAGTTCTTCATGGTTCCCACAACCCTAGTTGTGGATTTAGCTATGCATGATCATTGTAGAAGGAAATATCATGTTAAGAAATAGCATAATTAATCACTTACAATGACAAAGTTAAAAACAAGAAATCCAAATCTTCAAGAAATCACAATGTATAAAAATGATGATAAAATCACCAAAGAAGAGTTCTCCAAGTGCTTCTCTACTATTTTTCCTCAAATTGGTGTGCCTTCTCTTTTAATAAAACATAAAAATTTATTTATAATACCTAGACCAAAACAAAAATGAAATAGGAAAACTGAATTGGCAGGCTCTACGATCAGGGTTATGAGCTGTAGTGAGTTCTACGGCCTGTACCTGTGCTTCGTGAACTTCATTCTTCAAAACTGGACTGCACTTTTACAAGACCTTTCTAAGGGTCATATTCAGACTCATATCCTGTATAGAGTTTCATCAGATGAATTTTCAGAAAATCCCAAAATTTGATCCCAGGGTATGGAACCTCAACTACGACTCGTACAAATTTTCATGGCTCATCTGACAGTTTATAGATGTAGCTTTAGAAAATAGGCCCTTTACTGGATCCTAGCCATGAAATAACTCTACAACTCATGGAAGTATCCACGGCCCGTAGAGTGTTTTGTACTCACTCAAAAAGTTGGAATTTGTAAACTTCAACCCAAATTCTAAGTTTTAAGCATCAAAAGTGTTGTATTTTTGTAGCACATCAGTATTCAAGATCAAAATCGGGCCATGCAAATCACTTATGACAAGTAATACAACTTTTTCATGATCAGCAGTTATATGCAAAATTTTCTAAATGTGAATTTTGGTTAAAATCAGTGGTATTCTTGGGTCACATTGTATCTGATGAAGGCATAAGGGTTGATTCACAAAATATAGAGGCAGTGAAAGATTGACCAAGGCCAACAATACCCATAGAATTTTGAAGCTTCCTAGGGTTGGAAGGCTATCTAGAAGGTTCGTTGAAGGTTTTGCTTCTATTTCGGCACCTCTAACTAAGTTAACACACAAGACAACCAAGTTTCACTGGAATGATACATGTGAAAGAAGCTTCAAGAGTTGAAAGTAGGCTAACTTCTTCACTTGTACTAGTACTTCTAGAAGGCACAGAGGGATATTTAGTATATTATGACACTTCAGGAGTTGGCTTAGAATGTGTACTAACACAGAATGGTAAGGTAATCATTTGTGCCTCAAAATAACTATGAACATATGAGAAAAAGTATCCAACAAGTGATCTTAAAATAAAAACAACTATATTTACTTTAATAATATAACATCACTATTTGTATGGGGTTCACGTTGAAATATATATACTGACCATAAGAGTCTATAATATATTTTTAAGCAAAAAGACCCAAATTTGAGGTAGTGAAGTTGGCTGGAGATGATAAAAGATTATGACGTTGATATACTATACCATCTATAGAAAGCAAATTTGGTAGCTTATGCTCTGATTCGTAAGACAATCATGAGTACTGATGAGTAGACCGTGTTAAAGCAAGGGATGGCTAAGGATCTACATCAACTAGCTAGTTTAGGGTTTCGCCTTCTTGAAACCCCAAAAGGAGGGATTGTTATGCATAATGTTGCGTAGTGTTCAATGGTAGTTGAGGTGAAAGAGAAGGAGTTCAAGGATTCTATTCTACGACAACTTAAGGAGAAGGTAAATCAAGGTACAATGAAGGAATTTGAGCTTACATAAGATGTAGTACTTTATTATCAAAATAGATTATGTGTACCTGATGTTGATAGGCTAAGAAGGAGGATATTGGACGAAGCAAAACATTTAAGATATTCCATATATCCAGGATCAACTAAAATATACCATGCCTTGAAGAGGATGTTTTGGTGGGGAGGTATAAAAAAGACCTTGTAGAATATTTTGCTTAGTGTCTGAATTGCCAACATATTAAAGTAGATCACCAAAAGCAAGAGGTTACATGCATTGTATAGATATTCCAACTTGGAATTGATATATGATCAATATGGATTTTTTACTAGTTTGCGTTGCTCATTTTATAAATTTTACTCCATTGGGAAATAGTTGATAGACTCACAAAATCAACAAATTTCTTGTAGTTAAGAGTGATTATATGACTGAGGAGTATGCGAGGTTGTATATCAAGGAGATAGTTAGGCTACACGGGTCCTAGTCTTCATTATATTTGATTGGGGAGCTCAATTTACTATTATGTTTTGGAAGTCATTCCAAAGGAGTTTAGGAACACAAGTGAATTTAAGTACAACCTTCCACCCCAAATAGATGGTCAAGAAGAACGCACAATTCAAATACTTAAAGATATGTTATGAGCTTATGTATTGGACATCAAGAGTAGTTGGGTGGATCATTTGCCACTTATTAAATTTGCCTATAATAATAGCTACTATTGAAGCGTCAAAATGGCACCTTATGAAGCTTTGTATGGAAGGAAGTGTAGGTTTCCCATTGGATGGTTTGAAGTGGGTGAAACCACCTTACTTGGGCTAGATCTAGTTTAACAAACTATGAAAAAGTTAGGGCGATACAACAACGGCTAAAAACAACCCAAAGTCATCATAAATCATACGTTGATGCTAGGAGAAGAGGGATAAAATTCTCAATAAAGATTAGATATTCTTGAAGGTGCCTCTAATGAAAGGGGAAATGAGATTTGGTAAGAAAGAAAAACTGAGACCACGTTACATATGGACATTTAAAATTATTAGAAGATTTGGATAGGTTGCGTACGAGTTGGAGCTATCTAAGAGCTTTGAATGGTTCATCCGGTGTTTCATGTCACAATGCTCTAGAAATATATTGGTGATCCATCTCATATCACTTTTATTGAATATATGTGAGTTAAAACAGATTTCACCTATGAAGAGGTACCTATTTCTATTCTAGATTGTCAAGTTAAGAAGCTAAGAAATAATGAAATAGCATTAGTAAAGGTACTTTGGAGAAACTATCAAGTAGAAGAGATAACATGGGAGGCTCAGGAAGCGCTGAAATTTAAGTACCCTCATCTCTTAGAAGCTAGAGAGAAAGTAATAGATGTAGAATTGGGGCATTAATAGGTACGTGTGCTTGAATACTTATTTTGTTGTCAAAATTTTGTTTAAATGAAGGTTTGAACTTGTTTAAGCTATCCAATTATCCTAACATTCGGGTCGAATGTTATTAGGTGAGGGAGAGTATGTAGCACCCCATATTTCACGTGTACTAGTCCTATGCATATGGAACATGATATGACTTGGTATTGCACATAATGCACTTGATTTACTAGGTGAATGATGACAATAAAGAAGCTTGGAGCTAAATTCCCGTACATTACATTGTGGCTTGATCAAATGGGTATCAATTTTAAAAGTGTTTAAATATCATATTGGAAGGCTATATTTAAGTCTAAGAGCCCGTTTGGCTTAGCTGATAAAAAAAGCTTTTAAAAAGTGGTTTCAAAGTACTTTTTAAAGTGCTGAAATTTATTTGAGAAATAAGTAGTTATGTCTTTGGATAAAAGTGTTGTAGTTGAAAAAATGTTATTGATGTGTTTGACACATAAGTGTTGTTAAGCACTTTTTTAATTAAAAATGTCTAAAATACCCTTCAAACTGTTAACATTATAAAAATTGATTACTTTAAGATTTTTCTGTCTAAAAAATAAAATAAAGTAAAATAAATTTATATTTTGATTCAAATCCAAAATAAACTTATTATTTATGTAAATTTTATATACACAATTTATTTTTAATTTTTGAAATATATAATTTGGATAGATCACATGAAGATTTTAAAATGTATTTTAATTTTATTTATGAGTAATAGTTACTATCTATCATATTAATATTTTTTTGCTATAATAAATTATTTATAAAAAGAATGTGTGTGTCTATATATTTACCATTGAAAAAGAATGCAGAAGGAAGAGAATATTAGGGTTATTTACTTAAGGACATTTTTGATATTATGAAAAAATATTTAGGGCAATAAGGAAATTGTTTTGGTCAAACAATAAGAGCTTATAAGCTGAAAATAAAATGTTGGGGGATCCCAACTTTTAACTTTTAACTTATTTTAAGCAATTTTTAACTTTTTTTAAGCTACTTTAAATATGGCCAAACACTCTTATAAGCTAAAAACAGTTTAAAAGCTAGTTTGACCAGCTTTTAAGCTAAGCCAAACACCCTCTAATTCTTAAGATGATCAAGTGTATATAAGTTTCAAGTTAAATTAAGGAGATCGCAGTCATAAAAGAGGCAAAAGAAGTGAGATACTTGTGGGACTTTAAGAAGCTAGCAGGTGAGTTAACTAATTGATTAGATTAAATGGGCTAGGTAGATGGGGAAGATTAATTCAGACTTTAGTGGACTCATTTGAGGCTCAAATCAAGTAAAAAGAAAAGAAAATGAAGACAAGGCCCAACCCCGTAGTAGGACTACATGACATCCAATATATAGCATGTATTTTGGTATTGTATAGTAGATAAGTATAAGGCGAGGCCTATCACGACCGTTATTAAGTAGTGTTTATTGTCTAGAGGCTTTCTAGACCATGTATAGTAAAGTGTGGTTGTTTCTTGTGTTTTAAACATCATGGCTTCAACGACCTATTTATATGTACTTCTTAATATGGTCTACATTCATAAAAACATATCATTTATGGCATCACCTCCTAATATTCATTGGTAGTACATGATTACAGGTAGGTTCTTCCTAGCCTTTTCGGCAATGGGTGTCAATCTACCTTACTGGGATTTTGAGGCGTGACACCTTTTTATCTAAAGTCATGCCCTGAGTGATATAAAGTTAAACCATATCTTATATAATCACCTCCCCTAATACCTTTTTGGTCTACCTCTACCCTTTCGTGTAACCCCTACATCCAACTCTCGCATATCCTAACAGGAGCATCAACGCTTCTTCTCTGCATATGCCTAAGCCATCACAGTTTTGCTTCTCTCATTTTGTCTACCACAATGGCCACCCTTAACTTCTCCCAAATGATCTCATTCATAATCTTATTCCCTCTTATATGTCCACACGTCCATCTCAACATCCTCATCTTCGCAACCTACATCTTCTGAACATGTGACGTTTTGATTGGCCAACACTCCACCTCATATAGCAAAGAAGGTCTAAATATCATTCTATAAAACTTACCTTTAAGTTTAGATTGTATCTTATTATCACACAATACTTTAAAGACAAGCCTTCATTTCATCCATGCTGCCCCAATACAATGTGTGACATCATCATCGATATCGCTAATACTTTGGATGATGGACCCAAGATATTTAAAGTTATCTCTCTTAGGAATAGATTGAATAGAAAACCTTACTTCAATGTTTGTTTCATCCCTTGCAACACTAAATTTGCACTCCATGTATTCTATTTTGATCCATACTTTGGAATCCAAATGGTTCAAACTAACTATAAGCTATAAAGTTTTATTACAATAATAAATTTGTGGCTAAGTTATTTCGTTTTGACAAATAATTATAATTACTATTAAGCTAACTATTGCCATTATATTTTCATACTCAAAATAAAAATATTTATTTAGTTATAATATTTTATTTCAATAATCTTTGTCATGGCTAAAATGTCAGTACTACTACAATAAATTTTAACACAAGAAAAATTATTAATTACAAAATTTTATTATAGCACAAATTCTATCGCTATATCATTTAACTATTATAGCAAAGTTTTGCTACTTGAGCAAAATATATTTGTTTAGCCATAATATTTTATTTTAAAAAATTTATTGTAGCTTAAATATTACTATTACTACAATAAATTTTAACTCATGGCAAAAACTAATAATTAGCTATAAAATTTTATTATAGTAAAGAAGGTTGCTATATCATTTAACCATAGCCACTATTGTTTTTATAATTTGAGGCAAAAAATAACTGTTTAGCTACAATATTGTGATCAAATAGTTTATTGTGGCTAAAAGGTTATTATTGCTACAATAACTTTTATCACTAGCAAAAAATTATAATCAACTTCAAAAATGTATTATAGCAACAAATTTATGGCTATTGTCACGATTATTAGTAATGGTAGCAAAAATAAGAAATTAGCTTCATTAGATTGATTATTGTCTTTAAATATTTTTTTATAAACTTATAAATAGCTACAAAATTTTGAAAATAGCTACCATTTTTAACTTCATAACTTAAATTTTGTAGCTATTATGCATTTTGTTCTAGTGGCTCTGAATTAATCTAAGTGTTAATGAGAGAAGGGATCGTGGGGTACTAATAAGGGGATTAAAGTAACCTCAAAATGATAGGGTTTCAATTAAAAAAGGATGACAAAAGACAAAACTATTCTTCATTAAACTGTCGAACAGAATCGCGAAATGACATCTAAGGGTCATGGTCCAGTCTACGGGTCATAGATAGTCCTTTCGTATATGGCTAGAAGGTTTAGGGTTGGATATACGACCAAGTCTCTATGGGTTGTACACCAATTCATGGGTCGTCAATAGGTTTTATAATTGTCTGGTTGGTCATTTTTTAGATAATCTATAAAATTACTATTTTTTCCTTCCGTAAGTTGCTTTGGACTTGTTTTGGACTATTTGCATTGTCGAAACTAAAATCCTGAGTTTTAAAAGTGCAAAATATGAGTTTTACACTTTTGAAAGCTTAAGTTGTTGAAAATGTGAGTTTTTGTACAATTTTGAGTTTTGAGTATCAGATCAAAGTTCCATCAACTCCATTAGGTCTGGAACGTCGAAATTGATCTACGAGAAGCTATAGAACTGAATTTGGAATTAAAATGATATTTTTAGGCCAGAAGTTGTGTTTTTATTTGTTTCCGGAGCCAAAGTTTGACTTTAGTGTACATTAGAAGTTCAAAAGATAGAATCAAAATTATGATTTTTTCGGTAGTTTCGGATGGTGAAACTAATGCTAGAAATGGTCTCGTAATATTTTTTAAAGTTGCCAAGGGAAGTTTTGGTTTTTGAGTTTTACACTAGTTTAGATGAGTTGCATATGAGTGTTTATATGAGTTGCATGGGTAATTGTAGCATGGAGGCCTTGAAATTGATTTATGATGATTCCATTGATTCTGAATCATTATTTTTGGTATGTTTGATGATTCCATTGAGTCCGGATCGCTGTTTTTGGTATGGATATATATTTAGTTTGTGAAATTCTCATTCTGAATAAGTTTAAAGGGTCCGGTCTGAGTCGGGAACTTGGTTGTGTAATGTTGGTACAAAGGACGTCTTGTGTAGTCACATTTCTTCTCCACGTTCACAAAAGTTTGACTCACGTTAGAGGAGGGTTTTTTCCCTCTAATCTGCATTTACGGATACCAGCCCGCATTCGGATGTCATGTAACTCGTTCCTCTCTGCATCGTAGAAGCCCATTCGCATTTGCGAAATGTACATAGTGACTGAACAATGTTAAATCCGAAACTCACTATTTTTACTCCTTTTTAAAACATTTCAAGTTTTTAGGCAAGAAGGTTTTCAAAGGATTCTTTTGGGTAAGTGTTTCTAACATTTTCTAATTAATTTTCATGATTTATATCTTGATTTTGTCTTAAATTTCTTGATTTTGAATATCAAAAATTGAAGATTTTTAGTCTATGATTTCAGAACTTTAAAAGATGATTTCACCTTCGATTTAAACTCGATTTTAGTGGAATTTTCACCCACATTTCATTTTTCGCGTAGAACTTGATTTTCAATGTAATTTACAGATTCAAAAACTTCAAATTTTAGCTCTAATTTTGACCATTTTTTCCCTAAGCCTAATTCATGCCTATATGGGTATCAAAATACACCTCTTGATGCATAGTATCTATTATTGATAGTGATTGATCGATTCAGGGACCGTTTGGAGGTTTAAGTAGATTGAAAGCTTGTTCGTGTGCGGTTTTAACATCGAGGTAGGTTTGGCTAACCCTTATGAAATTGGGTATGAGTTATTAGACTTGCTCATGTAATAATTGTAGGATCTAGTTTAATTCATGAGTAGATAGACTAATATGATAGAATTTTGATGGAAATGCGATTATAGTCATACTAAATATTGAGTATATTGTGATCCTATTGAAATATTGTGATGGAATCTTATGAATTGAGACTTCATGGGATACTAATGTGATAATATGAGACTTGTGATACTATTTGGGTATTTTTTTATGGTAATTTGAAGGCTTTGAGATACTTTTGGGGATGATATGTATATTTTGGGGACGAGTGAGATCTGGTATTATTGGCACACATGACAATTGATACAATTATGATGATTTGAGACTTGATGACGATTTGGATCACTATTTGAGGCACTTGATATCACTTTCCATGATTATACGAGGCTAATATATTAGTATTTTTATCATGTTGTCATTGTATATATCTTGACCTTTATTATTAGCATGTACTTATTCCATATTACATCTGCATCACTTGAGTCATTGTGATACTAGAGATACCCCGATATGATGCCTACGATGCCTTGAGGTACTTTGAGATCTATATGTATGTGTATTTGAGATCTTATTCCATATTTCATTTGTATGGTAAGTACACTTAACTATCGGTATGAATATGAGGAGTTGAAGCTTGAGGATACTTTTGTGGTATCATTTATGGTTGTTGTTATTATCTTTTATGATTTTATGATGTTTACTTACCGATATTCTTATCATGATGTTAGTTTATGCTTTGAATTATATAATTGATATGCATCCACTCTATATTTTGTTGTACCACCCTTTGACCCGGGAAGGAGGAAAGGGCAATAATTATACCATTTCTCAAACTCCTTAACCCCGACAGGAGGCAAGGGTAATATATATATATATATATATATCACTTTTCAAACCCCTTGACCTGGGTAGGAGGCAAGGTATTGTGTACCACTTTTCAAACTCCTTGACCATGGGTAGGTGGCAAGGTTGGGGTACCGTGACACTCTATGACCACGCACAGGTTGCAAGGTTGAGACACTGTAATATTCCTTGACCATAGGTAGGTGGCAAGGTTGAGACATTGTAATATTCCTTGACCATAGGTAGGTGGCAAGGTTGTGAGACGCTTGGTTTATGGCCTGATGACTTTCATGCATTGTATTCATATCTCTTATCATATTGTACGATTGGTTATTATGGATATATTATCTTACCATCATGTATATTTTAATTGTGCACTAACCTTTTTGATGCAGGTGATATGATTCTTTATTATTACATACTTATTTTATTTTTTTTGCCTAGTCAATTGAACCTAATGGGTACATGTAACGATCCAAAAATTTTCAAACTTCATAATGGTTGGTCAAGGTTAGTGTTGAACTATTCATGATTGAATTTTGGTAGCCATGGATTGTATTTAATTGGTTGGATTCAAGGGAATCGTTTCGGTGGATGATGGTAAGGTCGTTTAGGCAACACTGACTTTGAGAGGTCATACCTTTTGGTATGGGATGAACTCTGTAGGATATTATATATAAAATCGAAGTTCTTTGAGTTATCTTGGCAACGCAACTGGTTTCACTCAATTCAGAGTTTGGATTTGAAAGTTACGCCCCAGGCAGTGAGACTGCTCGTAATTGGAAGTATGCTGGAAAAGGGTTTCGGAATAGGGTCTAAAGGTGGGACCACGAACTGTTTAGTGGTCCACGGTCCGTGGGGATGCTCGTGGGTTGGTCTAGTGTGCTCCTAGGGGTTGGGGTCCAAGCTATGGACCAAGTGTGATCCAACGGAGCACCTCACGGTTTGTGTGACTCTTTATGGCCCGTGAAGGGTCCCGTGAAGTGATACAGTGATGTTGCCAAGGTTCGGGATGGAGTCCAGACCAAGTGATGCTCCACGGATAAGTACACGGTCCGTGTGGAGCTACACGGTCTGTGAGGCCCCTCGTGAAGTGATCCAGAAAGTCCACTGAGAGTTCAAGCCAAAGTCGAGACCAAGTGAGGTCTCACAGACAGGCTCACGGTCCGTGAGCCTCTGGAAGACCCCTGGAAGCCTTCCGTGAAGCCCTGTCTTCAGTGATCTAGTCTGTT
This sequence comes from Solanum aculeatissimum, assembly GCA_038996855.1. Taxonomy (NCBI): domain Eukaryota; kingdom Viridiplantae; phylum Streptophyta; class Magnoliopsida; order Solanales; family Solanaceae; genus Solanum; species Solanum aculeatissimum. Next base: position 377 of record JBCEWC010007094.1, on the reverse strand, counting down.
TTATTAATAGTTAATTCAAAATTTAATTAGATTCTATGCCCCTTTTAGCCTTTGTCTCCTAACACCCTTAAATCAAACCCAAATCCCCTTTCATCCATTCTAACACTCCTCAATCCTCACCAAAATTCTCTCAATTCTCTTGACCTTCATTGATGAAACCTTGAAGAAATTTGGGGAAAATCATCCTTGTTGTGAGATCATTCAATTCTCTTGACTAATCTCAAGGTATGTGGGATTGATTCATGGATTTTCATTCATCCATGAAGACCCAAGAACCCTTATCTTTAAATTTTGATTTTTAGCTTTCTTTAATTATGGGTTCTTTAAATTTTAAAGTATTTAAATGAATTGAGTTGTGGGCTGTAGAAATTAGGTGA
>JBCEWC010007093.1:0-21958 GCA_038996855.1 Solanum aculeatissimum | reverse complement strand
AAAATTCAAATTCAAAGTTGAAAGTTTAAAGTTTTTATTATTTTATAAGTTATAACTTTTTAAATTATATTATTAAATAAACTTAACAATTTAAAATATTAAATATAGAATCTTATAGATATAATACCACTACACAAGTTAATAACTTAACAATAAAAAAAATTATTAAAAAAAAACTAGTTGGAATCGGTTCCGGTCCGATCCGGTTCCAACCCGGTAACTATAGGACCGGGCCGGAACCCCCCCGAATTTTCGGTAGAATCGGTTCTGGTACTTTAGGGGGGTTTACGGAATCGGTACCGGCTCCGATTCTAGTAAAACCGGTCTGTTTAGAACCAGTCCGGTCCGTTGCCACCCTTAATTGTGCTACAAAGGATGACTCACTTTACAAGACCCAATATCCTCTCATCCTAGAGGCCCACTTGATGTTACATGTCGGATGATGTGGCATGCCAAGTCAAACAATGAATTCAATAGGATCACATCATGTGTCAAAATGACGTGACATTCCTATCTCAATCAAAGGCCAATAAAAATATGTCGCATGTACAAGTGATGTGTTTCATCAATCAAATATTGCCATATCACTTGAAGGGAAACCTATTCCTATCACTTTTTCTGCGCCATGTCACCTTAAATCTGATTGGCTGGAAGAAAGTTTGATTCCATCATAACTTGTCTATTCTACAACTATATATAAGGGTCCTCATAATTCAAAATTGACATCAAGAATTCTAACAAAAAGCTAGAGAGAGCTCATGGATCAAAAGCCACAAATTTCTCTACAAGGTTCAAGAATTCAAACATTCAAGTTCAAGAGCAGACTTAAAAACCCTTGAATTCAAGATAAAACTCAAGAACAAATCCAAATTTCGAGATCAAGATCAAGAACAAATCCAAATTTCAAGATCAAGATCAAGGACACATTCAAATTTCAAGATCAAGATCAAGTACACATTCAAATTTCAAGATCAAGATTAAGAATAAATTCAAAGTTCAAGAACAAATATCAAATTCAAGATCAAGCTCAAGAGCCCTTGAATTTTACACTTGAAAAGACGAATTAGAGGAATTCTAGAGATTATAACACTCACATACTTGAAATAAAATACTACGATTATTGCAACACTTTCGTTATTGATTATTATTTTTTCAACATAAAATTTTATTATCTACAAATTCTGGCAGGCCCGGTGGAATCTTTGAAGTCAACACAAACTCAAATTTGGCTGTTTTTATTTCTTGCAGGAACAATGCTTGAAATTCATGTGGGGTATTTAACTTCACGAATGAAGTCCACCTCAATGAGTTTGTTAACTTCTTTTTTGATCAGTAGAACCAAGTCTGGCCTAAAATGTTTTTGAGCCTGCTTGACATGATGAGAGTCGTGCTTGAATGCCAATTGATGGACCACTATTTTGGGATTTAAGCCAAACATTTCTTAATAGCTCCAAGTGAAGACATACCTATATTCTTTGAGTATATTCATATAAATTATTTATTCATCAGCTTCTAGAAAAACACTCAAGTAAGTTATCCTTGGGTCTTCATCAGTGCCAAGGTTAACTTCTTTTAAAGGATCCGTCGTGGTTTTCGCTCCTTCAAATTCTAGTGGAGCATCTCCAGCATCCTCCTCTTCCTATGGTTCATTTTCATTAATCAATATATGATAGCACGAAACAATACTTCCCAACTCTTCATCAATTTTCAGTTGACATGAAGCATCGTTCTCAATCTGAGTTGTAACATGACATGAGGAGCCTACATTTTCTTCATCTTCCTTGTGCTGTTTGGTGTAAATCACAGTGTGAGTCTTAGCGTTTAGTACCTCTTTACATGAAACTATGAGTTCCACTCGTCACTTCATCCTAGAAGGAATCACACTTTTGAAATCCTTTTGGATTATAGGTGAAGCAAGTTCGTTGCTCTTAGGTAGCTTCTCTGATGCTTCTCATTCTTTTTTTTCAATGGACCTAACCTCTTGAACACGGAAGTTCTTTCAGCAGGCTTTCCAAGCTAGTCAAATATAGAAGGTTGTTTGTCAGAAAAAACACACTCATCTTCCACAGTGATATAGTTATTGCTTGCCCTTCTTATGGAGATGCGAACTGGTGGCAGTTGGCTATAGCCTAGACCTTTGTGTGCTTGCCTGGTTGTGCCCTTTGGTGGGAGTATTCCTATCCAAGACGGCTCATCAGAGTTATACCAGCCTTTGCAAATAACTTGTAAACATTTGGATCAAAGACTTCACTATATTTTTTAGGGGGCGACATATCTCGTGGAGGATTTTGAGCCACAAAATTTCCCAATAACTTTGAAGATAAGTTTATTGCATCGATTCATTGATAGGAAGATTCAACCCTCCTAGTACATTCCCTTGTACATCAAATGACTGATCTTTCTTTTTCTTCACTTTTAGGACATAACGAAGTGTAGAGGCTGACTTTTCTTTCAAGGGAATGGTCTTCCCTTTATTTGGACAAGTACTAGGCTCCCCAATATTGTGGAATAATATAATTGGATTAATTAATTAAGTCCAATAAAATATAAATTTAATTCAAAGACCAAATTTATTTATTTGGGCTATAAAAGATAACCCACTTTATTAGAACTAATATCCTCTCATCCTAGAGGCCTACTAGATGCTACGTGTCAGATGATGTATCATGCCAAGTAAAATAAAGAAGTCAATAGGATTATGTCATGTCTCAAAATGACATTTCTAGCTCAATAAAAATATGCCACATGTACAAGTGATGTGTTCCAACCAATCAAATATTATCATGTCACCTTAAAGGAAACCTATTCCTATCACTTTTCCTATGCCATGTCACCTTAAATCTGATTGGCCGGAAGAAAGCCTGATTCCATCATAACTCTTCTATTCTACAACTATATATGGGGTCCTCATAATTCAGATAAAATTTTTTAATAAAAAGCTAGAGAGAGCTCGTGGATCAAACGCCACAATTTTCTCTACAAATTTAAAAAATTCAAACATTCAAGTTCAAGAACAAGCTTAAAAACTCTTGAACTCAAGATCAAACTCAAGAACAAATCCAAATTTCAAGATCAAACTCAAGAACAAATCCAAACTTCAAGATCAAGATTAAGAACAAATCCAAATTTCAAGATAAAACTCAAGAATAAATCTAACTTCAAGATCAAGATCAAGAAAAAAATCCAAACTTCAAGATCAAGATCCAGAACAAGTTCAAAGGTTGAGAACAAATCTCAGACTCAAGATCAAGCTCAAGAGCCCTTGAATTTACACTTGAAAATGTGAATCAGAGGATTTCTAGAGATTGTAACACTCACATACTTAAAATTAAATACAATAATTATTGTGAGATTTTCATTCTTGATTATTTTCTCAACGCGAAATTTTATCATTTACAAATTCTGTCAAGATCAAGACCACAGGGCAGAGAAATAAATTCGGGGCATGCCAGAATTTGTATGACAATAAATTTTCACGCCGTGAAAATAATAATCAAGGAACAAAAAATATTGCTACAATTATAGTATTTTATTTTAAGGAGTGAGTTCTACAATCTCTATCAATCCTCTAATTCACTTTTTCAAATATAAATTCAAGGGCTCTTTAGCTTGATCTTGAATCTTATGAATTTTGGTGGATTTGATCTTGACTTGTACTTGAATTCAAGGACTTTTGGGCTTGATCTTGAATTCGGTGTTCTTGATCTTGATTATGGATTTGATGTAGACTTGAACTTGAATTTGATATGGATTTGTTCTTGAATTTGATCTTGACTTGTACTTGAATTCAAGGGCATTTGGGCTTGTTATTGAATCTGGTGGTCTTGATCTTGATTTATTAATTTGGTGAACTTTAACTTGAACTTGATATGAATTTGTTCTTGAACTTGATCTTGACTTGTACTTGAATTCAAGGGCTTTTTGGCTTGTTTTTGAATCCGATGGTCTTGATCTTGATTTATGAATTTGATGAACTCGAACTTGAACTTGATATGAATTTGTTTTTGAACTTGATCTTGACTTGTACTTGAATTCAAGGGGTTTTGGACTTGTTCTTGAATCTGGTGGTCTTGATCTTGATGCGTTCTTGAACTTGAATGCTTGATTTCTTGAATTATTGTAGAGAAATTTATTGCGTTTGATCCGTGTGTTCTCTCTAACTTTTTGTTAGAATTCTTGATGTGTTTTGAATTATGAGGACCCCTATATATAGTTGTAAAATAGAAGAGTCATGATGGAATCAGACTTTCTTACGGCCAATCAGATTTTAAGTGACATGGCGTAGGAAAAATGATTAGAATAGGTTTCCTTTCAAGTGACATGACAATATTTGATTGGTTGGGACATATCACTCGTACATGTGACACATTTTTATCGGCCTTTGATTGAGATAGGAATGCCATGTCATTTTGACACATGACATGATCCTATTCACTTCTTTGTTTCACTTTGCATGCCATGTCACCCGACATGTGACATCAAGTGGGCCTCTAGGATGAGATATATTGGGCCCAATAAAGTGGACCATCTTTTGTAGCCTAAATAAATGAATTTGAGACTTTAATCAAATCCATATTTTATTGGACTTAATTAATTAACTCAATTCTGTTAATCTATAATATTCATATGGACTAATATATTTTAAATTTAATATAATTTGAATCATTTTATAAAATTTATATTTTAATAAATTTTATATGATTACAAATGTCCCCTACTTCAACTCTTGTCGAGATATTTTATTTTGAAAACTAGACTAGAAGTATTGATTTGATAATTTAATAATAATTTCATATAAAATAATCTTTATAGGTCAACGTAAAGAGTTGGACCTCTCCACCTAATATCTACTAAAATAATGATTAAAAGGGAAGAGCCCACTTAAAGTGACCAATGACGTCACTTTTTTCATATTTTGCATGTCCTCCACTTTGCACCTTTCTTGGAATATTGTGTAGGTTGTCTAACATTATTTATTTATTTGAAATAAAATTAACTCCAAAACTTGTTAAAATAAGAGACCACATAGTGAGTGGTTCCTATTCCAATTAGGAGAGAATCTTGATTTATTGACTTTTATTTATAGAGGGATTGTAGTTAATATAAGAAAAGGATTTCCTCAATCCTAACTTTGTATTTATAAATAGATGATCCTTCTTTTCTTTTAGTCAACATTAATAATTTTTTTTGAGCCTTTGTCACTTCCATTTTGGAGCTGACGTGCAGGTAATTTCATTTTATTATTCTTCTTCTTTTTTGTGTGTGTTCTTTTGTTGTCCCTTTTTTCGCAGGTTAACACAAATAATTTGTTATGGATACCGTACAATGGAGGGATCTATCACAACACAAAAATTTGATCTTGAGGTGTGTAGGAATGGATACACACCCCACGCCTTGAGATCACTAATTTGAGGCTTTATCATATTCCACAGATCACCAATTCGAGGCATTACATTGTTCCAGATATTTAACATATGAGATCTCTAATTCGAGGCCTTACAATATTCTAAATGTTTAGATATATGAGATCTCCAATTTAAGACTTTACGATGTTCCAAATGTTTAAACATAAGGGATCACCAATTCAAGGCTTTACAATATTCCAAATGTTTAAATATATGAGATCTCCAATTTGAGACTTTACGATGTTCCAAATATTTAAATATAAAGGATCACCAATTTGAGGTTTTACAACGTTCCAAATGTTTAAACATAAATGATCACCAACTCGAGGCTTTATAACGTTCCAAATATTTAGACATGAGGGATCATCAATTTGAGGCTTTACAATGTTCCAAATGTTTAAATATTGGAAATATTTTAACACCTAGAATTGGTGATCTTATATGTTTAAACACGTGGAACGTTATAAAGCCTCGATATAAGGTTTAAACACATGGAAAGTTCCTTGATCATTCCTATATATAAGGTATTATATTCACTTGAATAAAGTTAGCAACATTCTCCTTTACTTCTTTGAGAGCGATAACTTTGGCCCATTTTGAGAAGTAGTCAGTCGCAACCAATATGTATAAGTGCCTACCAGTGGATTTTGGTAGTGGTCCAACAATATCCAATCCCCAAGCATCAAATGGCCAAGATATGATAGTCGGGTGTAAAACTTTAGGTGGTTGATGCATGAAGTTGACATGGAATTGACAAGCTTTTCACTTTTGAGCATAATCTAGGCAATCTTTTACCATGGTTGGCCAATAATATCCCATTCTCTTTATGTAAAAATAGAGCTTCGGTCCAGATTGATGTGATTTGCATGCTCCTAAATGTGCTTCTTGCAGATATTGGCCTGCTTCTTCTTGTCCCAAACATCAAAGGAGTACTCCCTCGAATGATCTTCTATATAGGGTGTCCTTATAGTAAAGAAAACGAGGTGCACGACAATGAATGTCAGTCCTCTTTTTGGCATTTTCTGAAAGTATCCCATAACATAAGTAGTTGATGATAGCTTGTCGCCAGTCCTCTTTATTAGCTTCAGAAAGTGCGACAACATGCTCAAGCTGATTCTCCATATGCTCATATTCGTCTAGCGGTGGTACTACCAATTTTTGGCAAATAGTAACTTGCGTTTGATCAAGAAGGTTCAGAGTTGAAGCTAGAGAAACTAAGGCATCAACTGTTTTATTTTCCTTTCTCGGCACATGTTGGAGGGTTACATCTCTAAGCCATCTTATTAACTTTTGAGCATAAGAGTGATATGGGCACAATTCAGGCTTCCTGACCTTACAGGTTCTCAAATGTTATTTGATCACTAATTAAGAGTCACCAAAGACTTGTAATTGTAATTGCTTCATGTCAACGACCATTTTGAGTCCAAGTATTAATGCTTGATACTCTGCGATATTATTGGAGCAACACTGTTTCAAAGTAAAAGAGAATGGTAGGACTTCTCCTTGTGAAGTGACAAACACTACACCTGTACCGGCTCCACCACAATGCGCAACCCCCATCAAAGTACATTTTCCAAGGAGTCTAACTTTAAATGGCTAACACATCTTCGTTAGGAAGTTCATCACTCAATTCTCAATCATCTAGTATAGGGTGATTCGCTAAAAAGTCTGCTAATGCTTGTCCCTTCACAGTCTTTTGAGGGATGTACACAATCTCAAATTGTTGGAACTGAAGGTACCACCTTGCTAGTCGGTCACTAAGTACTGATTTCAACATGATAAATTCGATGAGATTTGCTCTAGAAATAAGATGGACAGTGCGAGCTTGAAAATAGTGCTTCATCTTTTGAATCGAAAAGACCAAAAGGACTGATTTCAACATGATAAATTTGATGAGATTTTCTCTAGAAATAAGATGGAAAGTGCTAGCTTGAAAATAGTGCTTCATCGTTTGAATCGAAAAGACCAAAAGCAAATACAACTTCTCGATTGGTGAATAATTTAGCTCATTTGGTGTCATCATTCTTCTCAAGTAATAAAGGGCATTTTCTTTGCCTTCACTATTTTCTTGAGCTAGGAAGGCTCCCACAGACCTTTCTTGTGCCACAATGTAAAGTATAAATGGCTTTCCATGTATAGGAGTTGCTAAAACAGGAGTTTTGCCAGATACGTTTTGATACTTTCAAAGGCCTTGCTATATGTTTGATCCCACTTTAAAGGGACACTTTTCTTCATGAGATGACTGAATGGTTGGCATCTTCCAGCTAGATTCGAGATGAACCTCTTTAAGTAGGCTAATTTTCCCTGAAGACTTTTCAACTCATGAATGTTTCGAGGCTCGGGCATCTTCAAAATTGCATCAACTTTGTCTTGATTAATCTCAATTCCCCGATGTCACACAATGAAGCCAAGAAACTTTCCATAAGTAACCCTAAAGACGCATTTTAATGGATGCATCCTCAGTTGATATCTTCGAAGCAACTCAAAAACCATTCTTAAGTCTTCCAAATGGTCGCTTCTCTTTTTCGATTTCACCACCAAGTCATCAATATAACACTCAACATTTTTGTGGAGTAAATCATCAAATATATTTTGCATAGCCCTTTGATATGTGTCACCAATATTCTTTAAATCAAAGGGCATCACCTCGTAAAATTAAATGCCTTTAGGTGCACAAAACGTTGTGAGTTCTTCATCCTTTGGTGAAACACGGATTTGGTTATAGCTAGAAGAACCATCCATGAATGAAATTTTCTCATAACCAATTGTAGCATCAACCATTAGCTCTGGAATAGGCCGCGGGAATTCATCTTTAGGGAACACGTTGTTGAGATCTCTGAAGTCAACATAAACTCGAATTTAGCCATTTTTCTGCCTCACATAAACAATGCTTGAAATCTACGTGAGATATTTAACTTCATTAATAAAGCCTACCTCAATGAGTTTGTTAACTTCTTTCTCGATCAACGGAACCAAGTCTGGCCTAAAATGTCTTTGAGCCTACTTGACAGGATGAGTGTCGTGCTTGACTGCTAATTGATGGACCACTATTTTGGGATTTAGGCTAGACATTCCTTTATAGCTCCAAGTGAAGACATCCTTATATTCTTTAAGTATATTCATATAATTTATTTCTGTATCAACTTCTAGAAAAACACTCAAGTAAGTTGGCTTCGGATCTTCATCATTGCCAAGGTTAACTTCTTTTTAGGGATCCATCGTGGTCTTCACTCCTTCAAATTTTGATGGAGCATCTCCAACATCCTCCTTTTTTCGTGGATCATTATCATTAATAGATATATGATGGCACCAAGCAATACTTTCCAACTCTTCATTAATTTTTTATTGACATAAGGTATCGTTCTCAACTGAGTTGTAACATAACATGAAGAGCCTATACTTTCTTCATATTTTTTGCGCTCTTTGGTGTAAACCACAGTGTGAGCCGTCACCTTTAGTACCTCTTTACATAAAACCATGAGTTCCACTCGTCGCTTTATCCTAGAAAGGATTACAGTTTTGAAATCCTTTTGGATCATAGGTAAAGCAAGTGTCGTTACTCTCAGGTAACTTCTTCGATGCTTATTATTTTCTCCGATGCTTGTTATTCTTCTTCTTCTTCAATGGACCTAACCTCTCGAACACAGAAGTATTTTTAATAGGCTTTCTAAGTTGGTCAAATACAGAAGACCGTTGATTATAAGAAGCACACTCATCTTCTATAGTGATATAGATATTGCTTGTTTTTTTGTATGGATATATGAACTGGTGGAAGTTGGCTATAGCCTAAACCTTCGCGCGCTTGCCTGGTTATGCCCTTTTGAGGGGAGTTTCCCTAGCCTAAATGGCTCATCAGGGTTATACCTAGCCTTTGTAAATAACTTGTAAGAATTTGAGTCAAAGCCTTTATTACATTTTTTAGGGAGCGATATATCTCGTGGCGGATTTTGAGCCACAAACTTTCCCAACAACTTTGAAGAAAATTTTATTGCATCGATTCATTTGATAGGAAGAGTCAACCCTCCTAGTACATTCCCTTGCACATTATATGACGGACTCTCCTCTTTCTTCACTTTTGGGACATAACAAAGTGTAGAGACTAGCTTTACTTTTGAGGGCATGGTCTTCCCCTTATTTGGACAAGTACTAGGCTCTTCAACGTCAACTTTGACCCTTTCAATGGCCATATTAGTTGTTTCTCCTTTAATCTTATCAGACTTGCTCGATTTCATGCCCTTAAGCTTTACCCTTTTTACAACATAACTCTTCAAATAGAACTTTGCATCGACAAAATGTGGCTCAACTTCAGTGAAAGGATTATTACAACAATTATTTTCCTTTCATTTCCATCTTTAAGGTACTTCAAACATTGATAGTAAGAAGATGAGACAATTTTGTTCTCATGCACCCAAGGCCTTCCAAGCAATATATTATATGAAGTCTTTGTATCGATCACATCTATCAATGCGCTTGATCGCAAATCGTCCATATAAATTTCTAGCTTAATTGAGCCTGCCCCCTTGATTGAATCCTTGTATCAACAAACAGCTTTCACTAAGTTCTTCAGGTATGATACCAAGTTCTTTCAATATGTGGATGGGTAGAATGTTGACCCCAAACCCTTCGTTTATCAATATTCTATTTATCTTCTTCTCCAGCAGGTGACCCACCATATACAAAGGATGATTGTGCAGAGTTTCTCCAAATAGATGATCATCTTCTGTAAATGTGATCTTTGTATCACATGCATGTACTTCTTGAAGAGGGGGTTCCATAGACTTTTAATAAGATAAGGAGAATGTTTTTTTATGGTATTTCACCCATCACTTCTTCTTTATTAGCAGGAGATACCTTTGATGAAGTTTTATTCGTTGTTTCTTCTTTGTTAGAAAGAGACACATTTGATGAAGTTTCATTTATTGCTACTCTTTTGCCAGCACTGAAACATGATGCCTCAACATTGTCTTCAGTAGCCTCCATGTAGAACCAACTTGGTAAGAACTCCCCCAAAGTCACTGGATGTCGCTGTTTCTGGTAGTGATGTACCTCTACCTTTGACCTCTTTGGGCATTTGACCAACTTTAGCTTCTTTAATCTCCTCACTACCCTTTGTCTGATCGATTGCTCAAATGACTCTTTTCATGGACTAGTCTTGTTGTGTTGCCACCTAGTCACAAGAATCCAACTTTCATCATTATCTGTATCAATTTGAGACTTTTCTTGCTCTAATAACCTTTCTTCTTCAGATGTACATACTCAAATTGGGTCAAGCGAGTCGAATATGATAGAGATTTGATTAGATCTTGCCTTTCCATCATCAAGGACAATCTTTTTTCCATTATCCAATTGCATAACTTTATCTTTGTAGACAAAACACTTTTCAAAAGAATGACCTACAAGTCTATGATACTTGCAATAATTTGGGTCATCAATCTTCCCAGCTTTATCGGGTTGTTTCATCTCTGGCAACTCAATGAGCTTTAACTCAACCAATTCATCAAAAAATTTAGGACTATCAAAATCCATAAAAGGGTATTCCTTTTCTTATAACTCCCTCAAGGTCAACTTTCGATTTGGGCGATCTTGAAAAGTCATCTTTATACTTTCCTTCTTACTTTCTTTCGTAGTAGACTTCATAGGCACCACATTGACATTCATGGATTCTTTGTTGTCATTCCTGGGCACAAATTTACCCCATTTCTTGGGTTCTTGTTTGTCCTTCCCTTTGCAAGGATCGTGAACAAGCATTCCATCTTTTTCGATAGAAGATATGCTCAACTTTATATCATGAGCATGAGTAGCTAGATCTTCAAAAGACTTAGGCTTGATTCCTTGTAAGATGTAGAGAAGCCCCCAGTGCATCCCTTGGATACACATTTCTATAGAAAATGCTTCACTAAGCCTATCTTTGCAATTAAGGCTTACATTTCTCTATCAATTTATAAAGTCGATGACTAGTTCATCCTTTCTTTGGCGAGTATTTATGAGTTCTACCATGCTCACTGTGCTCCTTGTGCTGTAGAAGTGATTGAGAAACTCATGCTCTAGTTGCTCCCAACTGTCAATGGAATGAGGCTCAAGATCTGTGTACCAGTCAAATGTGTTCCCCTTTAAGGAGTAGACGAATTGTTTGACAAGGTAGTCTTTGTAGGTCCCAGCATTGTTACACGTCTCTACAAAGTGAGCAACATATTGATTTGGATTTCCTTTGCCCTTGAAATGTTGAAATTTGGGAGGTTGATAACCTGCAGGCATTTAAAAGCTATCAATCCTTACAGTTTAAGGATTAACATACATATGGGAAGACTTCGCGAAGACTTCATACTTGTCTTTGATGGTCCTTTTAATAAACTCCTTTAATTGATCGAGTGAGATCATCCCTTTAGCCGAAACTAGCATCTTCTTGATAAATGGTGCTTGCTTTAAAAGATTTTCAGTCTCTTGAATTTTAATACCCTTCTTAGGTGCATGGCTAGATTCCCCATCTAGTAAGCCATCCACCCTGTCCATCAACTTATCGATATAAGACTCTTTGTGTTACACATGCTTGGTCAATCCTTCAATCATCTTTGCCATATTTGAGAGTTGTTCCTCCATGGATGAAACATTAGTTGTCATCGCTTACATGACTGTTGGAGGCATTGGAGAGAAGCATGGATTATTGCGAAAGTTGACCTTTAGAGGGCTCGCATTGCACGATGCATATAGAGAAGAATTACTTGACCCATGGATTTCTTTGCAATAGAGTTCTTTGAACCAGTGACCTCAAGTAAAGCCAGAGTCTACTTGATCCTCTCCACTACTTCCTCATTCTGAAATATTTTTAAGGACCTTGATCCCTTTAGGGTTGAAGATCAGAAATCAGGAGTTGGTGAAGACGACACTCTTAGTGCTTGTTGTCCTAGCATAGTAGCTTTGCTCCTTATAACCGCCCTAACACTTCCAAAAATAACGTCAAGAATTCTCTCTACTTCAACGGAGAACTTGGAATCACCAGCCTTGGAGGAAGCTAATTGGGAGTTTATCTTTTTAGAAGTCATTTGAATGTTCTTTGATTCTTGAAAAGTTAAGATGAGAGATAGAGATTGTCCCACTGGGCGTGCCAAACTTTATTTGAGCTTTGAATTCAAGGGTCAGTTTGTTTGCAATAAATTTTAATATGATAGAAAATAAATTATAGTTATAAATAAAATATAAAAAAATATAATTTTATTGATAAACGATGTGGATACAAATTTGTTCCTCCCTTGATTTTTCTCTCATAAGATTTTTCCGTGATTCGAGGACCGTTAGTGCTGTATTTCTCGAACTAGGATGATTTGAACTTGATCTCCATGAAAGGATTTGCATAGATCTTCTTGAAATATTTGATTATCAAGAAGAATCTGATATATTTTGATCTCTTTATAAATATCCCCAGATTTTGGGAATATTTGAGATGATTTTCAAGAAGAATTTGACATGATATTGAGTATCATTGCCCCCTCCCTTAAGTCATCATATTTTGATCTCTATATGGGATATTTGAGATTTTGATCTCTTTATGAATATCTCATGAATTTGTGAGATATTTGAGATGACTCTTTAAGGAAAAATAATACCCTTTATATAAGCATTAATTAGGGTTTAGGGTAGAGTAGCCTCCAAAAAACTCTAACTGAAATAAGATTAGCCTCCAAGAAACCCTGATTGAAGTAGGACTAATTTTGTAGAGTCCTATAAAATTTCAATGTCTACAAATGTCCCCTCTTCAAGCCCTGTCTTTGAGTTTTAGCAAGTCTACACTCCGAAAAGCCTAGAAGCAGGAGGAATTTGTAGACATTGAAATTTTGTAGGACTCTACAAAATTAGTCCTATTTCATTCAGGGTTTCTTGGAGGCTAATCTTATTTCAGTTAGAGTTTCTTGGAGGCTACTCTACCTTAAATCCTAATTAATGCCTATATAAAGGGTATTATATTCCCTTAAAGAGGTATCTTAAATATCTCAATAATTCATGAGATATTCATAAAGAGATCAAAATCTCAAATATCCCATAGAGAGATCAAAATATGATGACTTAAGGGGGGGGGGGGGGGGCAACGAACCTCAATATCATGTCAAATTCTTCTTGAACATCATCTCAAATATCCCTTAAATCTGGGGATACTCATAAAGAGATAAAAATATATCAAATTATTCTTGATAATTAAATACTTCAAGAAGATCTATACAAATACTTTCATGGATATCAAGTTCAAATCATCCTAGTTTGAGAAATACACCACTAACAGTCCTTGAATCACGAAAAAATCTTATGATCTGAGAGAATAATCAAGGGAGGAATAGATTTATACCCACATCGTTCATCAATAAAATTATATTTTTTCATATTTTATTTATAATTGTAATTTATTTCCTATCAAATAAAAATTTATTACAAACAAACTTGCCCTTGAATTCAAGATCAAACAAATTCTGGCATGCCAGTGGGGCAATCTCTACCTCTCATCTCAACTTTTCAAGAATCAAAGAACACTCAAATGACTTCCAAGAAGATCAACTTCCTCCAAGGCTGCTGATTCGAAGTTCTCCACTGAAGTAGAGGAAATTTTTAACGTTAATTTTGAAAGTGTCGGGGCAGTTACCAGGATCAAAGCTACTATGCTAGGATAATAAACACTACGAGTGTCTTCCGCACCAACTCCTGGTTTTAAATCTTAAACCCCAAAGGGATCAAGGTCCTTAACAAATCTTTCAGAAGGAGGAAGTAGTGTTGCTGAAAGGATCAAGTAGACTCTTGCTCTACTTGAGGTCTCTGGTTCAAATAACTCTATTGCAAAGAAAGATCATGGGTCAAGTAATTCTTCTCCATATACATCGCGCAATGCGAGCCCTCTGAAGGTCAACTTTCGCAATAATCCATGCTTCTCTCCAATACCTCCAACAGTCATGCAAGCGATGACAACTAATGTTTCATCCATAGAGGAACAACTCTCAAATTTGGCAAAGATGATTGAAGGATTGACCAAGCATGTGCAACACCAAGATTCTCGCATCAATAAGTTGATAGAAAGGGTGGATGGATTACTATATAGAGAATCTAGCCATGCACCTGGGAAGGGTATTGAAATTCAAGAGACTGAAAATCATGTAAAGCAAGAACTGTCTATCAAGGAGATGCCAATTTCTGCTGAAGGGATGATCCCACTCGATCAATTAAAGAAGTTTATTGAAGGGACCATCAAAGACAAGTATTAAGTCTCCACGAAGTCTTCCCATATGTATGCTAAACCTTACACTACAAGGATTGATAGCCTTAAAATGCCTACAGGTTATCAACATCTCAAAATTCAACAGTTCGAGGGCAAAGAAAATCTGAAGCAATATGTTTCTCACTTTGTAGAGATGTGTAACAATGTTGGGACCTATAGAGACTATCTTGTCAAACCGTTCATCTGCTCCTTAAAGGTGAACACATTTGACTAGTACATAGATCTTGAGCCTCATTCCATTGATAGTTGGGAGAAACTAGAGCATGAGTTTCTCAATTACTTTTATAGCACAAGGCACACAGTGAGCATGGTAGAACTCACAAATACTTGCCAAAGAAAGGATAAATCAGTCATCGACTTCATAAATCAATGGAGTAATATGAGCCTTAATTGCAAAGATAGGATTAATGAAGCTTCTGCTATAGAAATGTGTATCCAAGGGATGCACTGAGGGCTTCTATACATCTTACAAGAAATCAAGCCTAAGTCTTTTAAAGATCTACCTATTTTTGCTCATGATATAGAGTTGAGCATGTCTTCTGCCAAAAAAGATGGGATGCTTGTTCACGATCCTTGCAAAGGGAAGAACAAACAAGAACTCAAGAAATGGAGTAAATTTGTGCCTAGAAATGACAAAAAATAATTCATGAATTTCAACATGGCGCTTGTGAAGTTTACTACAAAAAAAAGTAAGAAGCAAAGTGTAAAGATAACTTTTCAAGAGCGTCCAAATCAAAAGTTGACCTTGAAGGAGATGCAAGAAAAAAATACCATTTTCTGGATTTTGATATCCCTAAATTTTTTGATAAATTGGTTGAGCTAAAGCTCATTGAGTTGTCAGAGATGAAATGACCCGATGAAGCAGGGAAGACTGATGACCCAAATTATTACAAGCATCATAGACTTGTAGGTCATCCTCTTGCAAAATGTTTTGTCTTCAAGAATAAGGTTATGCAATTGGCTAAGGGAGATTATCCTTGATGATGAAAATGTAAGCTCTAATCAAATCTCTATCATATTGGGCTCTCTTTACCTGATCTGAATATGTACATCTAAATAAGAAAGGTCATTAGAGCAAGAAAAGTCCCAAAATGATACCGATGATGAAGGTTGGATCTTATGACTAGGCAGAGACGCAACAAAACTAGTCCATGAAAAGAGTAATTTATGCAACTGATCAGACAAAAGATAGTGAGGAGACCAAAGAAATAGAGGTCAGTCAAACGTCCAAAGAGGTCAAAGGTAGAAGTACATCACTATCAGAAATAGCGACGTCCAGTGACTTTGTGGGAATTCTTACCAAGTTGGTTCTCCTTGGAGGCTACTCAAGACAATGTTAAGGAATCATGTTTCAGTGTTGGCAAAGGAGAATTAGTGAATAAAACTTCATCAAAGGTATCTCTTCCTAAATAAGAAGAAACAACGAATGAAACTTCATCGAAGGTGCCTTCTGCAAATAAAGAAGAAGCGATGGGTGAAATCCCATCAAAAGCATCTCCCTCATCTTTTGAAAAGTCTATGGAACCCCTTCTTCAAGAAGTGTAAGCATGTGATACAAAAATTATATTTACAGATGATGATCTTTTATTTGGAGAAACTATACACAATCGTCCTTTTATGTTTAGTGAATCACATGCTGGAAAAGAAGATAAATAGAATCTTTATAGATGAAGGGTTTGGGGTCAACATTCTACCCATCCACACAGTAAAAGATCTTGGTATCACAACTGAAGAATTTAGCGAACGTCATTTGTTGATACAAGGATTCAATCAAGGGGGCAGAGGTCTATAGGCTCAATTAAGTTAGAAATTCATATGGAGGATTTGCGATAATGAGCATGGATGAATGTGATTGATCCAAAGACTTCATACAATATATTGCTTGGAAGGCCTTGGGTGTACGAGAATAAAATTGTCTCATCTTCTTACTATTAATGTTTGAAGTACCTCAAAGATGAAATTGAAAGGAAAATAGTTGTTGATAATAATCCTTTCACTGAAGTTGAGTCACATTTTGCCGATGCAAAGTTCTATTTAAAGAGTTATGTTGTAAAAAGGGTAAAGCTTGAGGGTGTCAAATCGACCAAGTCTGATAAGATTAAAGGTGAAATAACCAATATGGCCATTGAAAGGGCCAAAATTGACATTGAGGATCCTAGTACTTATCAAAATAAGGGGAAGACCATGCCCTCGAAAGGAAAGAAACCTCTACACTTTGTTATTTCCCAAAAGTGAAGAAAGAGGAGGGTCAATCATCTGATGTGCAAGGGAGTGTACTAGGAGGGTTGACTCTTTCTATCAAATGAATCGATGCAATAAACTTGTTTTCAAAGCTGTTGGGAAGTTTCGTGGCTCAAAATCCACCACGAGATATATCGCCCCCTAAAAAATGTAGTAAAGGCTTTGATCCAAATGCTTACAAGTTATTTGCAAAGGCTGGGTATAAATCTGATGATCCATCTATGCTAGGAAAACTACTATTAGAGGGCACAACCAGGCAAGCACGTGAAGCTCTAGGCTATAGTCAACCGCCACCGGTTCACATCTCCATAAGAAGGGCAATCAATAACTATATCACTATAGAAGATGAGTGTACTTCTTCTAAAAAACGACCTTCTGTCTTTGACTGGCTTAGAAATCCAGCTGAAAGAACTTTCGTGTTTGAGAGGTTATATCCATTAAAGATAAAGAATGACAAGCATCGAAGAAATTTCCTAATAGTAACGACACTTGGTTTACCTATGATCCAAAAAGATTTCAAAAGTGTGATTCCTTCTAGGATGAAGTGAAAAGTGGAACTCATAGTATCATGTAAAGAGTTACTAAAGGCTAAGGCTCACCCTTTGGTTTACACCAAAGAGCATGAGGAAGAAGAAGAAATTACCTAGGCAGGAAAGCATTTTCTTGATGTCAAGACGAGAACAACATACATGCTGAACTTTAGAAAAACACATGGGATAATTTAGGAATAATTAGATTGTCGTGTTCACGTGAGACGTAGCCCTTCGAGTCTACTTTCTATCACCACAAACCACTCATAATTTCAGTATTCCTAAGCCAAGATAGGATAATATTTGTGAAGTCGTACAAGGCTGAAACTATCAGCAAATTGGAGCTTGAAGGTAGTTTTCAAAAAATTATCTAATATAATCTAGAAAAAATCTGATTGTCATTTTCATATGAGGTATAGCCCTTCGAGTCTACTTTCCAGTGCCACAAACCACTCATGATTTAGATATTCCTAAGCCAAGATAGGATAATTTTTGTGAAGTTGCGCAAGGCTGAAACTATCAATGAACCGGAGCTTGAAGATAGAGTTTGATTTCAATATTCCTAAGTCAAGATATGATGATTTTCATGAAGTCGCGCAGGGCTGAAATCACAACGAACCAGAATGTAAATGTAGTTTTCAAAAATTACTTGGGATAATCTAGAAGAAAGCTGATCATGATTCTCGCGTAAGGCGTAGCCCTTCGAGTCTACTTTCCAGCACCTCAAACCGCTCATGATTTTGATATTTCTAAGTCAAGATATGATAATTTTCGTGAAGTCGCGTAGGGCTAAAATCACCAGCGAACCAGAATGTAAACATAGTTTCAAAACATTACCTAGGATAATCTAGAAGCAATCTATTCGTCGTTTTTACGTGAGGTATAGCCCTTCGAGTCTACTTTTTTTCACCGCAAACCGCTCGTGATTTTGATATTCTTAAATTAAGATATGATAATTTTTGTAAAGTCGCGAAGAATTGATTTTTTCTTGTTCTCACGAGTCTGTTCTTATGCAGTGAACTGGTGGTATTTTATTTATGGCTTTGACATCTTTATATAAACTCACGAGTGAAGAAATTTAATTTGTTATAAACAAGGACATCTGACTCCTAATAGAAAAAGATTATCAAATTTGTGAGAGATTTGGATAACCAAATTCTACTCCTAATTGGAGGCCTACTTGGAGACAAATTGTGGGAATCAAATAAACAAAAGGTCTCCTGGAGGTATTTGTCTTAAAAAGTCTTTTATTAACTTCATCTATAGAATAAGGAGGAGTATATTCAAATTCCTTTTTCGTTTCTCTTTTTTCAAAAGAATTATCAACAGGACTAGAAGCAGAAGTATGTTTTGAACTGGTAGCTAAACCAATAATTTTTTCACGAAGTTTTTCATCAGATAATAATCATAATAGTAATGATGATGATGATGATGATAATGATGAGAGGAGGAGGAGGAGGAGGAAGAAGAGGAATAATAATAATAATAATAATAATAATAATAATAATAATAATAATAATAATAATAATATAAAATAAAAAATAAAAAGAATTCCAACATTTTTACCCCGCCAACACTAGAAAAGTTTATAACTTTTCAAAAATTATAATAAAAAAGGTTTATACACCTAAAGAATGGAGCATAAGTACTATGCGAGAAAGGAAATATATGCATCCTGAACAAAGAATAATGATTAAATTCAATTATTGGGATTATATGAAAAGTTTTAATAAAGCTTTGTTATATGAAAATGATAATAGAAAGCATTCCTGATTCATAAAGATATATTCAAATGTAATGAGCCAAAATTATATTCCTAACTGGTTTTGCAAATGGTGGACTTTATATGGTCCAAAATTAGTAATACTACCAGAAGCATATAAAGTATTATACTCTGAATGGGTGGATGTCTCACCAAATATAACCAAGACCCAGAAAGGAGATATATTTTTTGAGGGAATAGCCTTAATGTATTTTTTCATAGAATTTTTCATTCCATGGATTATGCGATGGACAATTGAAGTTAATAACCAAGAAGAATTTCCACACTCAAAAGAAAATTTCATACAAAATTCTGGAGTAAATTACTTCATAAAAATCAAGATAATAAACTGATTGGTCAAGAAATAATTGATGAAATTAAACTGGCTATTAAAACTTATAGTCAAGGACAGACCAGCGAATTGCATGAGGAGCACGAGGATTCATGTCTAGTCGACAGGATAATACTCCTGAAGAGATTAATAAAATCTCAGAAAGATATGCTTCAAAACCTACTCAGAGGATGTATTACTATCCTAGAAGGCTATTATTTCTTCTTTTGTCAAGACTCTTTTTTTCATTAAAATTTTCCTTGACAAGTATTTAAAGGGTCTGGAAGATGATGAATTTTATCAGTTATATTCTCAGTTCAAAGAATTGAACTTAAATGTTCTCAGCAGTGATAACTGGATGGAAATGCTCAAAACTATTGATGATCCAAATTTAAGATCCCAAATCATAAACAAAATTGGTAATACCAGGAGTAATACAGACATTCCAAAATCTGATATAAAAACTAAGGTAATACCTCCCCCTTCCAATGGTTATACCATGGTGGAAGTTAAGAGACAGTTAAAATTAAGGGCTCAAGGGGAACATAATCCCACGACTGTCAAGGATTTAATCCAAGAGATTAATAATCTCAAAAAAGAAATTATTGCTTTATAAATCATAATACAGTTCTTGATGAAAGAATTACATCTCTTGAAAAGGAAAAAAATAAAATAGATGAAATAGAGAAAATCCAGGAAGATATCTTCCAGACCATCCCAAATGATATTCCCGGTTCTAGCCAGCCTCTCGGTAATATCCAGAAAAATAATGATGGTAATATCCTTAAGATATCTGAAGAATCTGCAGAAGATATAGAGAATTTCCTCAGAATAATTGAGATTATAACTCGTCATAAACCTATTGCTAAGGTAACTCTTTCCATTGACTATAATATGAAAAAAGGGGTTAATACGACCCTCTAAATCTCCGTGGTCATGTACTGCTTTCTATGTTAATAAACATGCTGAACAAGAAAGAGGTGTACCAAGATTGGTCATAAATTATAAGCCTTTTAACAAAGTTTTAAAATGGATTCGTTGTCCTATCCCTAATAAGAAGGATTTATTAGATAGATTGCATGATGCTATAATATTTTCAAAATTTGATTTAAAGTCAGGATACTGGCAGATTCAAATATCTGAAAATGATCGTTATAAAACTGCTTTTAATGTTCCTATGGGGCAATATGAATGAAATATTATGTCATTTGGATTAAAAAAAGTTCCTTTTGAATTTCAAAAAATCATGAATGACATTTTTAGCCCTTATAGTAATTTTATCATTGTTTATATTGATGATATTTTGATATTTTCCAAAACATTAGAAATGCATTTTAAACAACTTGATTTATTTAAGAAAATAATTATCCAAAATAGTCTGGTTATATCCAAACCAAGATGCAAATATTTCAGATAAATATTAGGTTTTTAGGACATAATATAGAAAAAGGAAAAATAATTCCAATTCAAAGAAGTATAGAATTTGCTTCTAAATTTTCAGATGTTATTACGGATAAAACCCAGCTCCAAAGATTTCTGGGAAGTCTAAATTATATTTCTCCTTTTATAAAGGATTTAGCAAAAGATACGGCTATATTATATGATCGCCTGAAGAAAAATCCTAAGGCCTGGACTGATGATCATACGCAAGCAGTCAAGCTAATAAAATCAAAGGTTAATAACCTTTCATGCCTTACATTGGCTAATCCAAATTGGAAGAAAATTGTAGAGACAGATGCCTCTGATATTGACTATGGAGGAATTTTAAAACAAATTTCTCCTGAGAAAAATGAATATCTCATCCAGTTTTATTCTGGAAAATGGATTGATAGTCAAAATAATTATACTACTGTAGCTAAAGAAATCCTAGCCATAGTTAAAAGTGTATTAAAATTTCAAGGTGATTTATATAATCAAAAGTTTATAATAAAAACCGACTGCCAAGAAATCAAGTTTATCTTTACTAAAGATGTTAAACATGATGTTTCTAAACAAATGTTTGCAAGATGACAGGCCTTATTAGCACCATTTGATTTTGAAATACTTTATAAAAAAGGGACAGATAATAGTTTGCCCGATTTTCTCACTAGAGAATAATTAAGCTCATAGCTTCTCATTTATTGCAGGTAAATGAGCCAAAGGCCAACCCTAAATTGATCTTCTTATAGAGGACGAGGAGACCGGATCAGAGGAGGTCGGAGTGGACATAATAATGTCCTGGCACAACAAGGTAATAAGAGGCTAATAGCCTCTAACATTGTTAGTTCTTCAGGATCATCATGATCATCCAATGTATCAACAATTCATGGATTTCATAAAATCTAAGCAGCCAACAGGAGAAATGCCATCATATGCGGCGATAACTAATGAAGAGGTCATAGACGCAATAGAAGTCTATGCAGAAAATGATAAGGATGAAGTAATACTTCACTTAGA
>JBCEWC010007092.1:0-21960 GCA_038996855.1 Solanum aculeatissimum | reverse complement strand
GTATCCTTGGGGTCACCAACCAACTTCCTAAATGTAGATACATGCAAAACCCGATGAATAGAGATCATTTCCAAAGGTAGGTCCAACCTATATGCCACATTACCAATCCGCTCCACAATCTCAAAAGGTCCAACATACCTCGGACTCAACATGCCCCTTGTTACCCAAGCACATACATCTACTCACCCACAGAGGATCAAATTTCCCTCTAGTATGGGGTAACCCAACAACAAAAATCCATACTTCCATCCTCCCACTTCCAAGTAGGAGTCTCAATGTTTTGAGTCAAGCCATCGGACCTTTGATGTTCTACATTCACTTGTTGACAATTAGGACATTCCGACATAATTTTAGCCACATCTCTTTTCATTCCATGCCACCAATAGAACCCTTTAAAATCTTGATACCTTTTGGTAGATTCCGGGTAAATAGAATATTGTAAATTGTGACACTCTTTCATAATAATCTCCCTCAAACCATCAACATCTGGAACACATAAATGATTTTGGTACCGAAGTACACCATCTCCCCCTTGGGAGAAAACCCCAATCTTACCTTCGACAACCAACTTCTTCAATTCCAACAAAGACGAATCTAAATCTTGTTTAGCCTTAGCAACAACTACCAATGAAGATTTGGACCCACCTTGAACAAGGATACCACCATTGTCAGATTCGAACAATTTCACACCCAACCTAGCCAAACGGTGCATATCCTTTACTTCCTCTTTCTTTCCCCCTTCCACATGTGCTACACTCCTCATATAAGGTCTACTAAGGGCATCCACCACCACATTGGCCTTGTCGGGATGATAAAGTACACTCATGATATAACCTTTAAAACTGATTTCAGGCCTAGCCTTTCACACCTCTAACCCATACCATAAAATGAACTCTCTCCCTTACAAATTTCAGCCTAAGTACTATATCACAACCATCCGACCCCAAGGTTATGGAACTCACACCAATACCATAACCAATTAAAGAGTCACAAAAGATAAGTTTCATCCGAATAAAGTAAAGCATATGCATCAAGGGAAGAAAAGATCTTAACATACCCGTGACGACATCTGAAGCTCCCTCTACCTCTTGGGGACCATGAAGAGAATAAAAGAAATTGTTCCTAGGAGCACCACAAACTATAGTCATTTGATCCCTTTTTCCATCCTTTGGACAGTTACGAATTTGGTGGTCCAAACCACCACACCCAAAGCAAGCACTCGGAGCTCTTTTACACGCACCCTCGTGATTCTTCCCACAACGACCACACTGATGACGTAATAGTTCACCTCTAACCGAAGCCACTCGGTCTCCCCTCACATTCCTTGGACAATTAGCAACCTTATGATCCATGCTATCACATCGAAAACAAGCATTCGTGGCCTTTCTACAAACACCTTTATGATGTTTTCCACATCGGCCACAAGAAGGAGTTTGGGGACCATTCTCAGTCTGTGCCTTAGGAGGAGGTACTTTAGTAGCAACCCTCATGTTAGAGTCTTGGCCTTGTTGGAAACAGCCAAATCCACCACCCTTGACTTTTGAGAACCCACCATCAAATCGAGACCTCTTAGCTTCAGGCGACCTCTCTTCTTTAGAGCCATAGGATTTCGGCGGACTCATATAAGCAAAGTCCCTCACCCTCGAGGCTGGAGTGTCAAAGTTTTCTGGACTCATCGGAAGGAACAGAGGAGCTCTCCTTGGAGGCATTTTCTGAAATAGCGACAACCGTACCGAAGTTTAGAAGAAGTCATCACAAGGTACCATGGAACAACATAAGGAAGAAGTGAAATGAGGAATTACCTAAAATGTCATCATAGCCTCTCATTCATAGGCATGGTGCACAACACACCCATAAATAAGAATTTACTTGACGCGGCATGTTGGACTATAAGGTTTATTTATAAAACTAGGGCTCTGATACCATGGCACAACATACTGTTCACTAGCCGTGTAACCCTCCATCAAAAATTCCTTAGCAAAATTTGACCAACCACAGCTTGGACAAGTTTCTGCCCCACTTGACGGACGACCAAATGGTTCGTTTGAGGTCTCACGGGCGGTGGGGTGGTCCGTGGACCTTAACTATGTTTGTGGGGTGGGTGCTTGCCACCCTATGCTCTCGATACCATCTCACGGAACCCCACACGGACCATGAACAGGTTCACGGTCCGTCTCCCATGCCTTGGGCCGTTTTCAGGGCCCCTTTCTAATGTCTTATGAATTTCAGGTAGTCTCACTCTTTGGGCCATACATTTTTCATACGAACTTGGAATTGAGTGAAACCAGTTGCGTTGCCATGATAATTCAAATATCTTCAATTTGATATGTAGTATGCCACACGGTTCAACCTACATCAAAAGTTGTGGTTCTATGAAGCTCACTATCCAAACGGCCTCTCTAGGCCCTAAAATGATCCATTTTATGAGGCCTACCATAAGAAGTTTTCAAAACTTTTAGTCTTGTTACAAATATCAACTCAAAATAACTCAACTCAAGAAATAGAAAACTCAATCATGAAGTCAAGACTCTAAAGTAAGAATGAATTTTAGACAATGACCAGTCATATACCATCTCATCCCATCTACTCAGAGTACTATCAAGACCTATTTGGGAGTTTATCTAATCGGCAACTATCACGCCCCAAAAGAAGGGGAGGCGTGACTGGCACTCGATACCGTTATTGGCTGAGTAAGCCACTAAAGATACTAGTTGACTAACTAGGGACCAAAAGATTAGTCAGCATAACATCTGAAAAACAAAGTCGGGGCCATTTAGGTCATGACCTGCTTAACAGTAACCCAAGCAAATAAAGATAGGTAACCCAAAATAATAAAGTATTGGCTAGACAACAAGGCTACAACAACAAAGGTTTAATCACATACTACATATATACATACCAATCACATGACTCGAGACTGAAAGGTACCAAAATAACCAACCCAAAATAACATATTCACAATAGCCTCTAAGAGAGTCACTAACATTGTCAGGACAGGGCCCTGACTATACCCAACTGTACAATGAAAAATAAGCATCTTGTGTAAGCTCCAGGAAGAGGTGGAGCTTACCAACTCACAGCTGAACTAGGCCCCTACTGGAGGGGTCAATCGGAATCATAACCTGAACCTGCACGCACAAAATAAAATACAGCCTCCCCAGGAAATGGGACGTCAGTACGAATAAATATGTAAGGCAGAAGGTAAAACCAGAGATAATTGTAGGAAGAAGGGTAATAGAAATACCACCTGTAACCAAGACTCAGGTAACTTTCCTGGCCAACACTCAGCCTCTTAGTGATGAAATATACATGGTATGCTCAAGTAATCGCATGTCGTGAATACATATATATAGATGCAAATGCATGACATATCCAACCAAATGCTAGTAATTGTTGTCATTTCCGGGAGCTACCCGACATCATATTTTCCAACCTATGGCCATTTGTATCATATACATATATATAGTTAGTTGGGAAAATAGGCCCCATACCTCCAATTATAGCTCGAAGTCATGCATAACATGCAATGTATAATATGAATGCACATCGCAGGCCATAACATACATTCAACCAATCTTGGATCATTAGTACACTTATCCTTATAATATTATAATCATTGTCGTAACAAATACATATGGCCCGTGGGATCTTACTTGTATTTCAAATAAGTTTGACAACTTAACTCAATTTTTAGAATGAGACCTTAATTTTGAAAATGTTCATAAAGGTGCTTCACATAATGCTTACACTTGGTTCCATGTCAATTAGTAAAAGAAAGTACTAAAAAGAATAAAGTGCATTAGTAGTTTTAATAGAAGCGTTATACTGGAGATTATTGGAAATTAACATGTTACTTTTTAAGTTCTTCAAATATAGTCTTAATAAAGAAAAAAGTACTTATTATGATTATTACATTTCCCCCCATAACCTGCCCTTTTTTTTAGTGAAACACAATAGAAAAAGAGCAACACCTCAACATATGGACTGGTGGTAAAAAAAAATGATAAATTGATCTATGGATATTGCATGTCCAGTTGAACGTTCGAATGGAATATCAAACCAATACCATTGTAAAAATAATCCAGCTACAATCTCAATGCCTTTCATAGAAGGTCTTCCTAGCAACAGAATGGTAAAATATCACATTTGACGTTTTGGAAATTTTCCTTATTTCGTGGTAAAAGGAAGACCTCAGCTTAGCCTTGACATACCTTTCCAACAGACGTCTGAATGCCTGAAGTTCCTTCATAAAATTTGTTCCCAAAGTCCTAAGATTCACAACCACCATGTATACATAACTTTAAAATACCTACAAACAGTCCATAATTTGGCATTAATGACCAGATTTGTCATATAGCGTCTACGGGAGGAAACGTCTGTAGAACTTCATAAAAATGATCATACAAGAGCCCCAAAATGATTACCTAAATAAACCATCTGTAACCACACAATGACCAGAAAGAACACCTCTTTTCAGAGTCTAAAAACAGCCCCAAAAATAGCTAATAAGAGGGGGAAAACAATCGCAAAGCGTAAGGAACACATTTCTATACACGCGGGCAACTTTTAACGATAAAAATGTGAAGAACTTACCAAAATTGCTTATGGACCTGGTAGGAGCCTTCTATTCAGTTCAAAAAATGTATTGGGACAAAATAGGTATGTTTCCATCTTTAAAAGACCACTTTAGTCTACATCTATGTGGGTTTGACCCGACCCAGTCCATGACGCAGTTTTCTGCTTTGGCAGTCACGGGAAAACTCTCATAACATTTTATTCTGAAGTCGGATGGATACGCGGTTTTATGTGTTGAAAACTAGACTCATAAAACTTCAATTTGATAGGTCATGGACCTTATAAATCCTTATAATTTGGGAGATAATGTCTGATATATGTGACACAAAGTTAAGACAAAGTTCTTTAAAAAGCTTATGGTAACTTTGGCCAACCTTTATCTTGCAACTTCCTTGACTCCAAAACTTAACATATGAACTTTAGGCTATTATAATTTCCCTTAACAATCCATTATTAACAAGTTATGCACTTTTTGTCCTATCCGATTGGTGAAACTGAATTCAACCCCTTTTGAAAAGGGTGGGGTGCCACTCGGGCTATTTTCTTTAATCCTGAATGTATTTTTAGCGGATTCCTTGGACTTAAAACTTTAAGCTCTTGATATTGACATTAGTGTTTAAGTCATATTATCCTTAGGTTCTATCCAAAAACATATAATCCTTACATAGCATGCCATACTATGTACATCATGGAGGACGTGAAACACGGGATCTCACAACAACTATTATCTAAGAGCTTGTGATGATACAACAAAGCAATGTCATTGCCACATCTATACAATACCTTGTCAGGGTAAGGGACATCCCATCAGTGGATTCACAATAATAACATCAAGTCCTTTTTTCAGGATAATAAAAAAACATCTGATTTTATGGTTCAATCTTCTCCTATACTGGAAATATAGTTATTGAGTTTGAGTTGGACTTACTCTTACTCAATTCAGTGATCAATACTCTTCCTAAGACTCATCATGCTCATAAGACCTCAACTCTATGGTTAACTCCATCATCTAGTATTATTGGACATACGTCAACTCAGTTCATCACATCAATCATCAATTCTTTGGTTACATTCTTTAAGGTTCAGTTCTTGACTCATAAAGACTCAATCATGCATCATTCGAACTCATACCATTCAAGAAACAATAATAGAGTTAAAGAATTTAAGGATTCTGTAGACTCATTAGGTTCAAATTATACTCATGCATACTCATTTAAATGCAATATTTAGAAATAACAAGAATTCAGTGTAGGGTTTATATAGGAAAGTAAAATCATCAATTTCTAGTATTTAATTCAGAAAAACTACAATTTATGATAAATTATATAGATATACATTAGAATTTAAGAAACACTATCAAGAAACATCCATGGAAGACTCAATTAATCAACAGTTCCATCGACATAGGTTATAGGGCATATGGATGAACAAAATTCATGTTATGATTAGCCTTACATACCAGGAAGTAGAAGAAATGATCAAACCTCAATCGATCCTCACATTTGTACTAGAAACCCTCATCTTCCTCTCCCCTCTATTGCTCTCAGGAAATCCCTAAGTGTCAAGAATAGCGAAAAATAAGCTACGGTTATTTTTTAGGATTTAAATTAAGTACAAAATAGCCAAGTTTTGGATCAAAAAGCGATAGGAATGGACAAAATTTCCCTTATTAAAACTGTCGACTCAACTTACGAGACCTCCTTATGGTCTGTAAGTCATTCTACGGGCCATAGATCCATCTTGTAAGTCAAGGGTGAAAATAGTTTGTTAACTGGAAGGTTCTACGGAACCCCTCTATGAGCCATGGAACTTTTCACGACTCGTGTGACACTTTTGTAAATTTTGGGCACATTTTTAAGCTTATTGGAACTTTTCACGAGATCCATCCACGACCCGTAAAAGGTTGTATGACTCCTAGATGGATTCGTAAATTCTGGGGATAAAATTTGATTTTCTTTTCCTTTCAACGAAACCCCTCTTTATGGGTCGTACTTCAATCCATGACCCATATGTTGTTTTGTGGAACCACTCTGCTCTTGCAGTGTTCAGTAAAATGGCTATAACATTTTGACTCCAAACTCCAAATGAGGTGAAATCAGTTGAGTTAGAAATCTAATTCAAAGAGATTTCATTTTATAGGTCATGGTTCACATAATCCTTTGTATGCTAAGATTTTGTTATCATTTAAAGTCGACCCTTGCATAATTGATCACTAGAAACTCAATTTATTGGAAAGTTTTGAACTCTTCTAAGTGTTAAAGTCTCTTATGACCCTAATACACTTCTCATATATAAGAGTGAGTCTCAAAACATAGGTACATATGAGGATAGAGTTACGGGGTGTCATAGAGCCATTTGAAGAGTTAAGCTGATCGGAGGACTAGGTCTCTGTAGTTCTCCGTTGGTGACACTTTTTGGCAAGAGATTTCACCCATGAATGGTGTGATGAAATTTAAAATGAGGGGAAAGATCCATCAAAAATTTATTGGCCCATTGGGGATTTTGAGAAGATTTGGTAAGGTTTCCTATGTACTGGCATTGCCATCGAGATAATCATTTGTTCATCCAACTTTTCACATTTCTATGCTCGCGGTATATTCCAAATGAGTCTCATGTGTTCTCTTATGACTCTGTTGAGTTGGGTTCAAATTTTACCTTTGAGGAGGAATCTATAGTTATTTTTGACAGGTAGCTCTGGGGGTTGATATCCAAAGATATTCCTTCTGTGAAAGTTTAGTCGCGGCACCATTCTGTTGATGATGCTACTTTGGAGTTGTAGTTTGATAAGCGGGCCAAACATCCAAGCCCTTTTTAGGCTGCAAATACTCCTCTTTTCTTTATGTTCGAAGACTAACATTATTCTTAGTAGTGAATGATGTAATGACCTGGTTGGTTATTTTTTGCCTCATTTGGAAAAATTACTATTTTACCCTTTTGTAAGTTTCTTTGGACCTATTTTGAACAGTTTGAATGATTGAAACTAAAATCCAGGGTTTTAAAATGGCAAATATGAGTTTTGGTCTTCTTGAAAGCTTAAGTTATGAAAAAGTGAATTGTTGTGTGATTCTGATTTTTGGAGGTCGAATTGGAGATCCATCGATTCCATTAGCTCCCGAATTTTTAAACTGAATTATAAGAAGTTGTAGAACTAATTTTAAGTAAAAATGAGATTTTTATGCCCAAAGTTGTGATTTTGGTCATTTTTAGAACCAAGGTTTGACTTTGGTCAACATTTGGAGCTCAGAACCTCTAATCAGAATTTATACAGTTCCAATAGTATCAGATGGTGAAACTAATGCTAAAAACGATCTCAGATTAATTTTTTGAGTTGTCGAGGGTAGTTTCTTTGGTATTTTTATATTTTAAACTAGTTTTATTGACTTGACTTTGTAAATGTTGCGAGGAGGTCTTAAAAATGTTTTTTGATGACTTTTTGAGTCTGGATCACTTTTTCTGGTGTGAATACATATTTGGTTTGTGAAATTTTGGGTTCAGATGAGTTTTGGAGGTCCATTTCAAGTAGGGACTTAGAATTGGCATTGTTCGTTTGTTGATATTTGGTGCAGGAGTACTCTCTTCTCCATGTTCCAAAAGGTCTTGGCCTTGTTACTCTTTGCGTTCGTGTAGGGAAGTCCGCGATCACGGAGTATTGTATGTGTGAGATGTCCTCTCCACTTTTACTCTCCATGTTCGCGGGTTGGTCGTCGCAATCATGGAGCTTTTTTGACAAATACACTCCACGTTTGCGGGACCACGACTACAATCGCAGAAAGCATTTTACTAAACAAATATTAACTACTGAGAGTCACCATTTTTAGTCATTTTCACGGAACTTGAAGCTTTTTGGGTGATTTGGAAAAGTGTTTTTGAAGGATTTTTATGAGTAAGGGTTTCTAAACTTATATTAAGCATTTTTCATGAGTTTATCTTGACTTTGTCTTTAATTTCATGATTTTCAAAGTCCAAAATTGGGGATATTTAGACCATGGATTTCAAACTTTAAATGCCAATTTCTCATTCAATTTAAGCTTGATTTTAATGGTATTTTTGCCCATGAACTTCATTTTTCATGTAGAACCAGATTTTAAAGTCAATTTTCAGATTTGAGACATTCAAACTTTAGCCCTAATTTTTACCATTTAACCCTACGCCTAAATCATGCCACTATGGGTATCAAAACGCTTCTCTTGATGCGTAGTATCCGATTTTAATAGTGATTGATTTACTTAAGGATCATTTTGAAGCTTGAGTTGATTGAAAACTTGTTCGAGTGCGATTTCATCATTGAGGTAGGTTCGACTAACCTTCTTGGGATTGAGTTTGAGTTATTGAGTATGTTATGTGGTAATTAAAGATGTAGATTGATTCATGAGAAAATGGTTTGACATGTTAGTATTGTGATGGATATGTGGATCTGGTTATGTCAAAATTTGAGTAGATTGTGATCTTATCGATAAATTGAGTTTAATACTTAAGATAGCAGACACTTTGGACATTACCATGATATCCTGATACTTGTTATACCCTTGAAAGGTATTTTTGGACACTTGGAGTTATTCATGACCTTTTTTAAGAATTTGGAAGAATATTTTGTGACTTGTGTAGTGTAGATTTGATGGGGATCAATCAGTGATGAGAAAGAGATGTTAATTTAGCTTATTGATGGGCTTGTTGTATTAGTTGATGGGCTTGACCGAGCCGTTGTGATGCTATGATCTTTGTCCTATTTATCATTACTTTGAAGCCATCTCATATATTACTCTATTTTTGTATTGGTATGCACTTATCTTATCTTTGTTCAGTTGTATTGGTATGCACAGACCTGATTCCTAATTGGGTGGCATTGGTATTCCCACATTTGATACATAATTGGTTGCATTGGCATGCAAATATTGTATACTCTCTTGTGGTATTGATATTCATATATTATATACTACATTGTTGCATTGGTATTCACATATTATATACTTGTTTTATTGCATTGGTATTCACATATTATACACTTCATTGTTGCATTGGTATGCACGTATTATATAATTCATCGCTGCATTGGTATGCGCATGCTTATACTCCATGGTTGCATTGGTAGGCATATATTATATACTCCATAGTTTCATTGGTATGCACATGTTATATACTCCATTGTTGCATTGGTATGAACATATTATATACTCCATTGTTGCATTGGTATGCACATATTATACACTCCATTATTGTATTGCTATGCACATAATATATACTCCAATGTTTCATTGATATGCACATATTATATACTCCATTGTTGCATAGTATACATACAGGTTCATATTTATATTATGGCATTGGCATGTTCATATTCAATATTAAATCTGACACTTGAATCCTGCAACTCTTTGAGGTGTTTTGTCTTAAGGCCTATGACGTCTTGAGAAATTCTAGTCCATGACCCGATCAACCCTCAGATTCTATCTCCTATCTCAGCTCAATAGATGTGTACCATATCCCTATGATGATCATGAGTATGTGTACATGGCCCGCGACACCCCAAGGTTCTATCATGTAACTTCACTCGATAAATATGTATATTGGCCCTGCAAGAGTCATAATTCTATTTCATACATGGGCTGCACCACCATTGCATTCATGCCTAGTATTGCATTGCATTATTGATTTTATTCATCAATGGTATTGTTATTATTCATGATTATATGGTATTATGTAATAACCTTTTTGGATGCAAGTTAAAGGATTCTTTATTTTTGCATACTTGTTCGATTTCTATTACTCAGTCGGTTGAACCTACTAGGTACATTTTGGTGTACTCGCCCTAACTTTTGTTTCCTCCCTACAGATCATATACAAAGTTTAGGATAGGGTATTTTATCACTCTACCCAAGTATTTTAGTATCATCCAGGCCCCTAAGGTGACGCTCAACTTCGAGTCGGCGTAGATCTTTGGGATCCCCTTTTATTCCCATCTTTTAAACTATGTATCAGATATTATGAGACCGCCTTGTAATCTCTTGAGACAGTTGTATTTTTCTCTTCAGTAATTTGATTCGATGCTCTTGTACTCATGACTCTAGGTTTTGGGAGGTTTTATATGCTATATGAATGCATTTCTACTTTATTTTATTTTTCTTTAGTTGTGATTCATTTTAGGTCATGACGAATTTGCACAAGTTAGCACGTTTAAGGGTTAGGTTTATTTGCTCCAATGAGAGTTGTATTTGTATGAAATATAGGGCTAAATCATTTATGGTAGTTGATGTCAAGGAAAAGCAGGACCTAGGTCCGACCTTAGTTGACTTGAAAAAAATAGTTGTTGATAGGAAAATAGATGTTTTTTGTAAGGGGGAGATAGTGTACTTCACTACCAAGGCTAGTTATATGTTTAGAATATTGATGGTTTAAGAGAAGTTACTTTAAGAAAGGCCCATGACTCTCCATATTTCATACATCTCGAATCCACCAAAATGTATCGAGACCTAAGAGTTGTACTGATAGAATTCCATGAAGAACGAGTGTAACGACCCAAAAATTTTTTAACTTCGTAGGGGTTGATCAAGGTATATTTTAAACTTTTTATGTTTGGTTAGATATGGTTGTGGGTGCTGCTTAAGTGTCCACATTCGAAGGAGTCGAGTTGGTTGGATTTTTGCATGAGGCTATGTGGCAGGGCTGACTTTGAATGGCCATATCTTTTTGTACGGGATGAACTGTGTGGGTCATGACCCATGAAATTGAAGCTCTTCGAGTTATATTCACAACGCAGTTGGTTTCACTCAAATCGGAGTTATGATGTGGAAGTTATGTTTTTTGAGGTAAGATTGTCTGTGCAAAAGCATTCTGGAAAAGGGAAAGAAATATTGGCTAAGTCAGGGTCACGCGGATGAACCATGAACCGTGTGGGGGTTCATGGCCCGTGAGACCATCTGTGGAGTTATTCAGTGTATGCCATTGATGATGGACCAAGGCCCCAAACCAACTGAGGCTCCACAGACCACTTCACAATCCGTGTGATACCTCACGTTTCGTGAGGGCCTCCGTGGAGTGGTCCAGAGAGTTTCTTGGGCCCTAGGACAGGACTTCGAGCCATATGAGACTCCACGGACAAGTTCACGGTCCGTGTGATGCCTCACGACCCGTGAGCCAGTCCATGGAGTGGTCCAGAAAGTTCCCAAGATTTTTTAGCCAAGGCCATGACCAAGTGTAGCCACACGGTCAAGTGCATGGACCGTGGGCCATTGTACGGTCCGTGTAATTGTCCTGCGTCTCCAGTTCCCAATTATTTTGTCCATTTTATTAATGGTTAAATTGTAATTTTAATTGATCCTAGGGCCGTTTCAGTCTTTCTAAACTCTCCTAAAAGCCCTGGGTTGAACCCTAATCACTCTTATTTCATTCAATCTCTTGAATCTCTTCAAAACGTTCTCCCTATTTTCTCTCAACCTCCACTGAAGACAAGCTTAGAAACATGGGGAAATTTTATTCTTATACAAATTCTTCTTATTCATCTTGAGTAATTAAAGGTATGTAGGATTGATTCATGGTTATTCTTTCAACCATGAAGACCCAAAAATTCTCTTTTCAAATTTGATGAATTTTGACTTCCATTGAAAGTGGGTCTTTTAATTTATGAATGTTTTGCTTCAATTGAGTTGTGGTCTGTATTTTTATGATGTTTTTAGGATGATTTAAATTCAATTTTCTTGTTTTTCATGGAAATTCTATGGAAATTCAAATGTGCATGGTTTCTTAAAGCTTGTTAGGCATGGGAAAATTGATTTGTGATTTAAATTGGAGTTATCTCATGGATTTAAATTGAGGGTGAGAAGCTCAAGGAGAGGAGGGTGAACGACTCCAAAAGGGTCTGGTTTGATGGTGTGCTCTCCAACACTAGGATGGTGGTGGAATTGGTTGTTCCCAACATGGGCAAGGTTCGAATACGAAGTTTGGTAACCCTAGAGTGCCTCCTCCTAAGGCATAATTTGAGGGTGGTCCACGACCTCTCTTTTATGGACAGTGTGGAGGGAACCATTTGGGGGAAGGTAGGAAGATTTCAGGTGCTTACTTTGGGTGGGAGTATAAACCACAAGGTTGATGATTTCTCGATGAACCCAAAAAAACATCATATGGTTCCCGTAGGTCAAGGAAAATAGAAAGCTCAAGTTGGTGGTGCCCCAGGAACAATAAGTTTTATGCTCTTCATGCCGGACAGGAGGTGGATGAAGCTTCGGATGTGGTGACTGGTATGTTAAAAGTCTTTGATTTTGATGCTTATTCTTTACTTGATCCTGGTGCAAATTTATCTTTTGTGACTCCTCTGTTTGCTGTTAAATTTAGTTTGAGTCCAAAAATTTTAAGGGAATCCTATTCGGTGTATACTCCCATGGGTGAGTCTATCATTTTCTGAAAAGTCTATCGGGGTTGTCCTGTTTCTATTTTGCATAAACCTTTCCCCAATGATCTTGAAGAGCTTGAGATATATGGCTTTGATATTATTCGTGGGATGTATTGGTTGCATGCCTCATATGCCTCAATTGATTGTAGAACTAGGCAAGTCAAAGTTCAAGTTCCTAATAAGCCCATATTGGAATGGAAGGGTAGTGATTTCATGGTTAGAGGTCAGTTTATTTCCTACCTCAAAGCCCAAAAAATGAGTTGCAAGAGTTGCATCTATCATATTGTAAGGGTTAGAGACGTGGAGGGTGAGTCACCTACGGTTGAATCTGTTCCGGTGGTTAATAAATTTCCCGATGTGTTTCCCGAAGACTTGCCCAGCATTCCTCATAATAGAGAAATGGATTTTGGCATAGATCTCTTTTCAAATACTCAACCTATTTCCATTCCTCCTTACCGTATGGCTCCGACCGAACTAAAGAAGATGAACGATCAATTCAAGGACTTGTTGGAGAAAGGTTACATTAGGCCAAGTATCTCACCTTGGGGTGCTCCCGTACTGTTCGTAAGGAAGAAGGATTATTCACTCCGAATGTGTATTGATTATCGACAGTTGAATAAGGTGACCTTAAAAAATAAGTACCCGTTGCCCAAAATGGATTACTTGTTTGATCAAATCCAAGGGACTACTCATTTCTCTAAAATAGATCTTTGTTCGGGTTACCATCAGTTGAAGGTAAGTGAGTGTGATATTCTAAAGGCAGCTTTCTGATCTCGTTATGGGCATTTTGAATTTGTGGTGATGTCATTTAGTTTGACCAATTCTCTGGAAGTGTTTATGGATCTCATGAATCGTGTATTCAAGCCATTTCTTGATAGTTTTATGGTGGTGTTCATTGATGACATCCTGATTTACTCTCGAAGTGAGCGTGAGCATAGGGATCACTTGAGGTTGGTGCTATAAACCTTAAGGGAGAAACAGTTGTTCGTCAAGTTTAGTAAGTGTGAGTTTTAGTTGGGAGAAGTTGCATTCCTTGGTCTTGTGGTGTTCGGTGATGGCATTAAGGTTGATCCTAAGAAGACTGAAATGGTGAAGGATTGACCTAGACTGTTGACCCCTTCGGTTATTCGAAGTTTTCTTTGGTTGGACAATTATTATCAGATATTTGTTAAAGGGTTTTTCTCTATTGCATCCCCATTGATTAAGTTGACCAAGAAGAAGGCTAAGTTTGTGTGGTCAAGCGAGTGTGAGAAGAATTTTCAGACTTTGAAGAATCAGCTCACAACTACTCCTATTTTGACCTTTCCTAATGGGTTGGATGGGTTTGTGGTGTATTGTGATGCTTCGCGGATTTGATTGGGATGTGTACTTATGTAACATGGTAAGGTAATAGCTTATGCATCTCGACAATTGAAGGTGTATGAGCAAAATTACCCGACCCATGATCTTGAGTTGGTGGCGGTGGTGTTTGCTCTAAGAATTTTGAGACATTATCTATATGGGGTTCATGTGGATGTGTTCACCAATCACAAGAGTTTGCAATATGTGTTCACCCAAAAGGATCTTAACTTGAGGCAAAGGAGGTGGTTGGAACTACTCAAGGACTATGACATGAGCATTCTTTACCACCTAGGCAAGGCAAATGTTGTGGCGGATATTCTTAGTATGTTATCCATGGGTAGTGTGTTACACGTCGATGAGGAAAAGAAGGAAATGGTAGAGATTCGCACCGTTCGGAAAGGTTAGGAGTTAGGTTGGCCGACTAAGATGATGGCGGTATTCTTGTTCAAAATGGGTCCGAATCATCCGTGATTATTGATGTGAAAGCAAAACAGGATTTGGATCTTCCCTTGGTGGAGTTAAAGAAGTTAGTTGTCGAAAAGAAGATAGAGGTCTTCTACCAAAGGGGAGATGGGGTACTATGGTATCAAGATCGATTTTGTGTTCCGGATGTCGACGACCTTAGAGAGGTCATCATGAGCAAAGCTCATAATTCCCAATATTCTATTCATCTGGGATCTACTAAGATGCATCGAGACTTGAGAGAGATATATTGGTGGTATGGTATGAAGGATATAACAATGTTTGGGTCAGAATGCCCAAATTGCCAACAAGTGAAGGTTGAACATCAATGGCCTGGTGGGTTTGCCCAAGTTACTGAAATTCCTATTTAAAAGTGGGAAGATGTGAATATGGACTTCATAGTTGGGTTACCTAGTACTAAAAAAATATTGATTCTATTTGGGTTGTAGTGGCTCGAATGACCGAATCAACCCACTTCTTACCGGTCAAGGCTACTTATAGTTCAAAGGATTATGCTAAATTGTATATTCGTGATTTGATAAGATTACATGGCATAACGAGGTCTATCATATCGAATCGAGGTACCCAATTTACTTCTCACTTTTAAAGATCAATTCAAAAGGGGCTTGGCACTAGAATTAAGTTGAGCACTACTTTCTATCCCCAAACCGATGGACAAGCCGGGAGGACAATTCAAACCTTCAAGGAAATTTTAAGGGCTTCTGTGTTGATTTCAAAGGAAATTAGGATGATCATCTACCACTTATTGAGTTTGCCTACAACAATAGTTTCCATGCTAGCATCGGTATGGCTCCGTTCGAAGCATTGTATGGTAGGAGGTGTAGATCCGTGGTGGGGTAGTTTGAAATAGGTAAGGAGGCATTATTAGGGAGAGGTTGAGGATGGGTCAAAGTCGCCAAAAGTCTTATTCAGATGTTAGAAAAAGAGATATAGAATTTCATGTGGTTGATTGGGTTTATGTGAAGGTATCTCCTATGAAAGGCATCATGCATTTTGGTAAGAGGGGCAAGTTGAGCCCTCTTTACATTGGACCATATGAGGTGATCGAACGAATTGGTAATGTGACTTATAGGTTGGATTTGTCTTTGGAGATGAGTTATGTTCATCCGGTGTTCCATGTTTCGATGTTGAGGAAATTGGTTGGTGACCTTAAGGCAATTACACCCTTAGAGGGTGTGACAGTTGAGGAGAATTTGACTTATTAAGAGGTGTCGATTGAGAACTTGGATAAGCAAGTCAAGCGACTTCGCAATAAGGAGGTAGCTTCGGTTAAGTTACTTTGGAGAAACCAACAAGTAGAGAGCGCTATGTGGGAAGCAGAGTCGTACATGATGAAGTGATACCCTTATCTTTTCCAATCTACTCAATCCTAAGGTACTAGGTTCTATCTTTTCTAATGGTCCTAATTCTTTAATTCTTGGGTTTCATGACATTGCATGCATACATGAGCACGGAAATAATTTAAATGATATCTTGACATGAGTTTTAAATGGATTTTGAATTGATGCATGATCCGTTATGATTTATGTTGAATGTTTCTCGCTTGATTAATTTCCCCTAGCCATGGTATAGCTCATTCGAGGATGAATATTCCCAAGGGGAAGATGATGTAACGACCCAAAAATCATCAAACTTCGTAGGGGTTGATTAAGGTCTGGTTTGAACTTGTTATGGTTGCTTAGAGATGGTCATGTGTGCTACTTAAGTGGCCACATTCCAAGGAGTCGAGTTGGTTGGGTTTTTGTATGAGGTCGTGTGGCAGGGCTGATTTTGAATGGCCATATCTTTTGGTACGGGATGAACTGTCTAGGCCACGACCCATCAGATTGAAGCTCATTAAGTCATCTTCGCAACGCAATTAGTTTCACTTGAATCGGAGTTCAAATGTGGAGGTTATGGCTTTTGAGGTAAGACTGTTTGTGCGAAAGCGTTCTGGAAAAGGAAAGGAAATATTGGCTAAGTCAGGGTCTCACAGATGAAACATAGATCGTGGGGGACCACAGCCCATGAGACCATCCGTGGAGTGAGCCATTGTGTGCCGATGATGATGGAACAAGGCCCCGAACGAAGTGAGGCTCCATGGACCACTTCACGGTACGTGTGATACCTCACAGTTGGTGAGGGCACCCATGGAGTGGTCCAGAGAGTTTCTTGTACCCTGGGCCAAGACTCCGAGCCAAGTGAGACTCCACGGACCAGTTCACGGTCCATGTAATGCCTCACGACCCGTGAGCCAGTGCGTGGAGTGTTCAAGAAAGTTCCCAAGGTTTGCGAGCCAAGGCCACGACCAAGTGTAGCCATACGGTCGAGTTCATGGACCGTGAGCCATTATACGGTCCGTGTAACTCTCCTACGTCTCCAGTTTCCAATTATTTTCTTCATTTCATTAATGGTTAAATTGTAATTTTAATTGATCCTAAGGGCATTTTCAGTCATTCTAAACTCTCCTAAAAGCCCTTAATTGAGCCCTAATCACTCCTAATTCATTCAATCTCTTGAATCTCTTCAAAACATTCTCCCTATTTTCTCTCAACCTCTATTGAAGACAAACTTGGAAACTTGGGAAAATATTATGCTTCTTTAGATTCTTCTTATTCTTCTTGAGTAACTAATGGTATGTGGGATTGATTCATGGTTATTCTTTCAACCATGAAGACCCAAAAGTCCTCTTTTCAAATTTGATGAATTTTGACTTCTATTGAAAGTAGGTCTTTTAATTTATGAATGTTTTGCTTCAATTGAGTTGTGGGATATATTTTTATGATGATTTTAGGTTGATTTAAATTTAATTATCATGTTTTTCATGAAAAATTTATGGAAATTTAAACGTGCATGGTTTCTTGAAGCTTGTTAGGCATGGGCAAATTGATTTGTGATTTAAATTGGAGTTATCTCATGGATTTTATTTGGATTTCATAATGAATTATTGAATTTAGATTGAACCTCTATTGCCATGCATTCATCTCATCATTCATGACATATGCATACATGAAAGGTTTGATTTGATGAGACTCTTGTTAAGGGCTTGACCCTCTTGATATGATATGACTTGATTTATGGTAAGACATGGGAATTGACAAGAATGTGATCACATCTTATCTTGATATGGCTCTATGAGCATTTTGGGTATTTACACCATATTGTTGTGTTAGAATGAGCTACTCCTATGCATTGGTCTATAGATATGAATCTTGAAATTTTTATTTGGCTTTTTAGCCTAATTATGGAAAGACTTGAAATATGATTTGGGCTTCTAGCAAACTTTTCATTGCTTTTACTTGAATTATTGAAAACTCATATATCTACATATATGTATTCCTATGGGATGAGACTTAGCACCGAGGGATTGGAGTCGAGGTGGACTATCTCCAAGGGTCCATACTCTTTTCCGTCAAATCAAGTGCCAACATGGAATTTCTCCCTTGATGGGATGACTTGATTTGTTAGCCCTATTCATAAGGTGCTTGTGATCTACCTGACAAGTAGTCCAATTCCATGTAGTGGGTCGCTTGGTATCTCTTATTGTAGATTGAGGTCATATCCCCGCTATGATATGTAAGCTTGCATTCATGCATCATGGCACTTCATGGCATATTGTTATGATATTTTTTCCATTACTAATATATGTTCTATCTATACGTATATGTGCCTTTGCCATCTAGCTTGTTTGTTAGGTCAATAATCATACATATTGCATGCCCGCATACTCAGTGCAATATATGTGCTAACCCATACTCTTTGTCTACATGATCTAACTATGTAAGGGCCAGAGACGATACACTTCCACTGTTGGACATCTAGTGGAGACTTTGGATTGGTTGCTTGTGGTGAGACCTATTCTCCAAGGGCAATATCCAACTTTTTCTAGCTTATGTTTCATTATACTTTACCTATCTTAATACTTGAGGGTGAGCCCGGGTTATGTCGTGACCCCTTCTTATTCTATGTAGAGGCATTTGTTGGACATGTATTGAATTCTATTGTACGCCGTATTATGTTCTTGTTGAGACGTTCTGTCTATCATGCTTTGCCATTGTTACTTATGTTTGATTATGCTTCTGCTTATGCTATCACGATATGTTGGATGGGAACGTGCTTATGTGGAAAGTCCTTATCTTGTCTTTCCCCCATAGCTTGAGTCATACTTACCTGCCCCTTAGAATATAATTGCTATGGGCTATGTGATTCATGCTCATCCCATTCCCAGTAACATCCCCATAGCTTGAGTCTCAAGCCCCAAAGTCCCTTAAGACTTACGTGTTTGCTATTATGTTACGTGCTTTCAAATCGATGATGTGTCTGATGATGCTATGATGGCTTCATTGAGGACTCTCGGGTTCTTTTTCCCCATGTCACATCCAGGTCCTAACCTCGATTCATGACAACGAGATAGGAAGACTCATGGCCGAGTGATCTAGTTGCTAGCAGTTGAAAGTGGAACGTCAAAGGTTTGGTGGCCTTACCCAAGATATAAAAATCTCTACTTAGAAGTGGGAAGATGTGAATGTGGACTTTGTGACTGGTTTGCCTCGTACGTGGAAGAAATATGACTCCATTTGGGTGGTTGTAGATAGAATGACAAAGTCACCGTATTTTCTACCGGTCAAGAGTACCTTCAATATCAAGGATTATGCTAAGTTGTACATTTGGGTGTTGGTGAGATTGTATAGTTTGCCATTGTCTGTCATATTAGGTTGTGGTACGCAATTCACTTCTCATTTTTGGAAGTCATTTTAGAAGGGACTTGACACCAAAGTGAAGTTGAGTGTCATTTTTCATCATCAAACCTATGGACAAGACAAAAAGGTAATTCATACATTAGAAGACATGTTGAGGGCTTCTGTTTTATAGTTTAAGTGTAACTGCCACTACTGAAAATATGGCCTATGACAACAATGATTCTGAAACAGTTTAAAAACCATTTCCATAAATAGTCTACAACAAAAGTTTTAACTGTTTCCATAGACCCTTGATCTTAATACAACACTTATTAAAATAAATAGATGATATTGCAATAAAGGTATTTTGTGCAATGGTTTTGTAAAATGCTCTGGGCCTAAATACTACAATAAATGTTCTTGTAAAAAGAAATATACCCGAAAAAAGAATATTAGGATTTTGCCAAATAATTTATTTTTCCTCCACAGATTTTACAAGCCCACTAAACCTTTTCTTTTCCAATAAAAAGTAATTCATAGTTAGGGGTTTTCTCTAGAACATTAGTACAACTCCAATGGGTTCATCTGTGAAAAGAGCTTATCTCTGAAAGGAGTGCATCTCCAACAATAGCTCATCCATAACAAATGTTCCTCTCTAGTAAAAATGGCAACTCTGACGTCTTCAATAAGCTAAGTGATTTTGGTGTTTTGTTGTAATTTTATCTTCATAAAATAAAGGTGTGATGTTGTATATACTTAAGTTCTTTTATCTTTATATTTTCATCAATTCCAGTGAAGGGTATCTAAAAGAGCTTTCTCTCTTTAATATTTTTAGTTCCATTGAAGGATTTTGAGAATACACAAGTGGATTTTTATTAAATAGATGTTATGTTACTCTATTTTATGTCTTTGATTTGATATATTTATGTATAAAGTTTCTACCTCAGGTTTTGTGAAGGTTGTTGTGAAAATTATGGGTTAGGGATTTTTATTGAGAAGCTGAATATTCATATTATTTTCAATAATTAAACTTTCTATTTTTAGGCTTATTCTTTAGAAGCTAATTTTGATTTTAGCTACTCTATTGTAGTTCTCAAAGTTGCTTCTTTGCGAATTTCGACTTACTGTTTTGTTTCAATTGAATACCACAACATATAATTCTATTTTGAATTTGTTATATCTGATATTCAAGTAAACATATGATATGATATAGATCCAAGAAACTTCAAATAAGGATAAAATCTTATGGTATGGGGTTGCCGTTAGACTTGTTAAAACTTTTATGTAGGAATTTCCTATTCTTCTTAAGTATTGTTTGATATCTATAATGTGTACTTGCAATTTTTCTTTCACATAAAGCTCTTCTAGCTTTATGTTTATTAGTTCATATCGATCCAAGCAGCTTCTAATAGGGATATATGCTATTCCCGTTAGACTATGTAGTGCATAGGGTTTCTTCTTCGCAAATTGTGAGTTACTATTCTATTTCAATTGAATATCACAACATTTAATCCTATTTTGGACTTGTGATATCTAATATTCAAGTAAACATATGATATGACATATATCCAAGAAGCTTCTAATAGGAATAAAATTTAATAGTATGGTGTTGCCATTAGACTTGTTGAAGCTTTTGTGTAGTAATTTTCTTTTCTTCTTAAGTATTGTTTGATAACTATAATGTGTACTTGCAATTTTTCTTTTCAAATAAAGCTCTTCTAGCTATGTGTTTATTAGTTCACATACATCGAAGCAGCAACTAATAGGAATATATGGTATTGCCGTTAGACTTTGTAGTGCCCAGGATTGCTTCTTCGCGACATTTGACTTACTATTTTGTTTCAACTGAATATCACAACTTATAATTTTGTTTTTAATTGACGGTATCTGATATTCAAGTAAACATATATTATGATATAGATCCAAACAACTTCTAATAGGAATAAAATCTAATAGAATGGTGTTGCTGTTAGACATGTTAAATCTCTTGTTTAGTAATTTCCTGTTCTTCTTAAGTTCTATTTGATATCTATAATGTGTGTACTTGCAATTTTTCATTAAAATAAAGCACTTCTAGCTATGTGTTTATCAGTTCATATAGATCCAAGCAGCTTCTAATAGCAATATATGGTATCGCCGTTAGGCTTGTCAAAGCTTTTGTGTAGTAATTTCATGTTCTTCTTAAGTACTATTTGATATGTATGATATGTACTCACAATTTTGATTTTAACTAAGCTCTTCTAGTTTTGTGTCTAACAGTTCATATAGATCGAAGCATCTTTTAATAGGAGGAAAATCTTAGGGGTCGTTTGGTTTGAATATAAGTAATGATGGGATAAGTTATGATGGGATAAGTTATGTTGGGATTAGTAATGATGGATAAGTTATGTTGAGATTATTTTTTATTGAGTGTTTGGTTTGTTGGATAAATTTTAAGAATATGTTGTTTGTTTACAAAAATACCCTTCACTTTATTAGTTTTTAATGTATTTTCTTTGTTTACTTTAGTTATTCAATATT
>JBCEWC010007091.1:0-21960 GCA_038996855.1 Solanum aculeatissimum | reverse complement strand
AAGATACAATGAATAAATTTAATCAAGAATGGCTAAAAGAATTAGAAGAAATAGACAATAAAAGATACAATAATATAGAGTATTATGAAAATAATTAAAAGTGAAAATAACAATGATAACAAAAATACTACACATTAAAAATATAAAAATATTACAAAAATGATGATAATAAAAATAAAAATGGTAATAAATATAACAAATATACTACATAATAAAAATATAAAAATACTACACGATAAAAATTACCACTCTACCATACTTAACAAATATAAATTAAAACTTACTACCCCACTTAGAATAATTTATGATAATTAAAAATAAAAAATGTGCACTTCCCTACTTACCTTGTTTATCTTTGTAATGAAGTCAAGTCATCTAGTATTATGGAGATAAAGAAATTGCTAGGCATTTACCTTAATTTTAGACTTTAGCCATTGAAATATTTTGTAGATTCAAATTGTTAAGAAAGGCTCACAATTTATTGAATAAAGTGTTGCTTCTTCTTATTTTGCAAGTGTGTTTTACGTCAATCAATAAAACTATTTATAAAAGGAATGAAATTATTAAAGGAAAAAAAA
Source organism: Solanum aculeatissimum (assembly GCA_038996855.1). Classification (NCBI taxonomy): domain Eukaryota; kingdom Viridiplantae; phylum Streptophyta; class Magnoliopsida; order Solanales; family Solanaceae; genus Solanum; species Solanum aculeatissimum. Next base: position 21,382 of record JBCEWC010007091.1, on the reverse strand, counting down.
TAACAATTGATGTAAAAAAAGATATTATAGCTATTTAAATGATAAGAGTTTCATATAAGAAGGTCAAAAGTTATTTTAAAAAGGGTGAACCTCTTTTTTTAATATTTTTAGTTTCTAATTAAGTAATTTTGTTTAGAGTACGTCTCCTTTTTTTTTAGTTTCATACCTAAATAATTCAGAGTGTGAATTTCACGCCTAAACTATTACTCATTAGTTTGAGAAACTTATCTCTCTCTTTTATTAGATTCTCTTGATGGTATGTGTGCTACACTCTTTATTTTAAAAAGCAATTATCCCATGACACTCCACATGGACAAAATATTCTACCTTGATAAAAAGTAAATAAATTATTAGTATTAGTTAAGTTAAAGAGTAAAGTATTACTATATCCCCTCCCCAAATTTTTATTTTTTAAAATTACTTTTATATTTTTTTTGAAAAAAAGTTCTTACTTCATCTCCCTCTCACTCCCCTATCGCACTTCCAACAAGATTTTTAGATATTATTTTTTTAAATCCTACCCTACCCCACCTAATGCTCGCTTCCATTTTTTGCCCCATTGTTTTGTGTTACATATATACATATATTTTTATGGAAAGTATTTTCTACTTGTTGCAAGATTATAAAAAAAAATTATCACGATCCAAGCTAGGCCCTAGGTGTGACACAGTGACTGGGATCCACGAAAGAATCACAACAAAGCCTCTTATCATATTATAAGCATTCAAAATGTGTAAAACATGATCAATATTCAATAAGAAAACGGAATAAGTCTCAATAGTGAGGGGGGAAATCAAGTCAAAAAGTAGACAACAGAGATTCCTACACTTTGTGTCTAACAATCCTCTACATTGTCTATTAGGGGTGGGGGCTAAGACATGTCCCTAGATCACTCTCAATGACAAGAAGAAATAGTCTCAAAACAAAGAAACTAGAAATATCCATAAGGTCATGATCGGGTCACCCTCAAACCATGAGGACTTACCAAATCAAGAAGTCTCTGACCAATCACCAAACTAGCCGAAAGAGTGACGTGTAAGGAGACCGTCCTCCCCTAGATTAAGAAATAATATAAGCAAACATGGCTTAATATGTTTGAATATAGTATGTATGTGGGAAATGCATAACAATAATAAGTTATTAGGTATAAAGTAAATGATGCAAGATCAACACTAAGATAGGATGAGACAATCATGAAAAGTTCATAAGTCATAAGATCAAGACATCAATATGGATATCACTATAGGTTGTAAAGTAAACCTTGTTTATTTGTGGGATATTAACCTTAACCGACAATAAGACCATGTGAGCTATAACACGAAATCCAATGTAACCCCTACATTGATAAAGAGGGAGGTTACTTACCAAGGTAGACTCCATGATAGTATAATCAATTAACAATGAGGGATAAATGTGGATCCACTAGCCTAGCATATAAGGAAACCTATAGTGGCACATAATTTTGGGTAAGAGATTGCTTCTAGGATTCCCTTGGTAGGAAAAACTTAAACTCCTCAAGAGCAAACCCCACCTCAAACCTTCTCAGTGCTAAGTCAAATTTCATATAATAAAAATGTAAGGACCCAGATCTCGAGAGGTCTTAACGCTACTAAAAAATTGATTTCCAAAGGTTTTTTTCCTATGGTTCTCAACAAGAATCACACCACGACTCGTGGTGCACACCACTGGTTGTGGTGTGTTTTCTAGAAAGCCCCTTGGGGCTGGTTCTTATTTGTCTTGAGGATTGCATAGGATTTTAGCCAAGGGTACCTTTCAAGAAATCCATCACGGCCTATAGTGCACTCCACAGACCATGTAGGTGCATTGGAGGTGGCCTTGGTCGAAATGAAGGTTGCCATTGACTGCCTTGGAATAATTTAAGGAAGGGTTCCACCACAGAACCCTTCACGATTCATGGTGCATACCACGCCCCGTGGAGAGTCTTGTGGAGGGAACCCTCCTCTTGAACCCCCATATTTTCACCAAATGTTCATACCACAGAGCCCTATATGCTCCGTGGTGCACACCACGACCACTGGAGGGCTTCCATATAATATATTAAGTTGCATTTAGGATCCATTTTAAATGGAGCCAATTTGGTAATTTAGCCTCTTCCTTTGGTATTTTAGGACTTTTATGCCCATGTTATTACTACTAAGTCACGCCTTAGTCATTTAATTCACTTCATTTTATTCTCAACACTTAGTTTCTAAGAATTCAAGTCTTAAAACTCTATTCAAGCCAAGCTTTAAAGATTTAAGCTAGGGTCTCAAGTGTGAATTCAAGGACAAGCCTATTTAATATTAATCTCCCTAATTCAATAAAGGTATGTGTGGTTTTATTCTTGATTTTATTTCAATCATGAAGACCAACTTCTATTTTCTAATTTTTATAAACTTTAAGGGTGATTTTCATGATTTGGATTTGAATTGCTAAAATTATACTATGAGTCATTCTCAAATTATAAAGTAAGCATTAATTACTTCTTATCTCAATGGTTTATGTTATTTTAATGAGATTGGAGCTTGGATTTCCCTTTAAGTTTGATTTTATGCATAGGTAACTATGATTATGATCAGAATATTAATTTCTTATTAATTTATGCATGATTCTATTTTAATTTGATGTTGTAAGTATGAATTGCAAGTACCCATGCTATTCCTTCATTCTTCAGCACATATGCATGTATGAACATGAATTATCATGATGTATTTCTATGGATATGACTATGAACTATGACTATGAGGAAGAAGGATGAATCACTTCAGATATGTATTGACTAATGATAGTTGAATAAGGTGACAATTAAGAATAAGTATTCATTGCCAAGGATTGATTACTTATTTGACCAATTACAAGGAGCTAGACATTTATCAAGGATTGACCTCTGTTCCAGCTATTATCAGTTGAGGGTAAGAGAGTGTAATATTCCCAAGACAACTTTTTGGACTATATATGGGCACTTTGAGTTTGTGGTGATTTCTTTTGGGTTGACTAAAGCTCTGACAGTGTTTATGGATCTCATGAACCGAGTGTTCAAGCCATCCCTTGATATTTTTGTGGTTGTCTTCATTGATGATATTCTGATTTATTCTCAGAGTGAACAAAAGCATATGGATCACTTGACATTGAGGGAGAAATAATTATTTGTCAATTTCAATAAATGTGAGTTTTGGTTGGATAAGGTAGCTTTTTTGGCCATGTGATATCTGATGATGGCATTAAGGTTGATCCAAAGAAGACCGATATGGTGAAGAATTGGCCTAGACCATTGACTCCTTCAAATATTTAGAGTTTTCTTGGGTTGACCAATTATTATCAAAGTTTTGTCGAGGGTTTTTCATCTATTGCTTACATTGACTCCTATTTTGACCCTACTGGATGGCTTAGATAGGTTTATAATATATTTTGATTCTTCTCAGATTGCCTTAGGTTGTGTGCTTATTTAACATGGTAAGGTGATAGCTTATGCATCTAGATAGTTAAAGGTGCATGAACAACATTACCCGACTCATGATCTTGAATTAGGGACTATGGTGTTTGCTTTGAAGATTTGACGACATTATCTCTACTGGGTTCATGTTGATATATTCACTAATCACAAGTGTTTGCAATATATGTTTACTAAAAGAGATCTTAACTTGAGTCAAAGGAGATGGTTGGTGCTTCTCAAAGACTATGACATGAATGTGTAATATCATCCTGGCAAGGCAAATATGGTAGTTGATTCCCTTAGTGAACTGTCTATGGATAGTGTGGTTCATGTTGAGTTGGTGAAAGATGTGCACCATTTGGCTAGATTAGGTATTATATTGGCTGATTCTAATGATAGTGGCATTCATGTTCAGAATGGGGCTGAGTCTTCTATAGTTGTGGATGTCAAGGAAAAATAAGGCTTGGATTCGTCTTTGGTTGAGTTAAAGAAGTTAGTTGCCAAAATGAAGATATAGGTTTTCTACCAAGGGGGAGATGGTGTACTTCGATATCAAGATCGGTTTTGTGTTCTAGACATTGATGGTCTTAGGGGGGTGATTTTGAGAGAGGCTCATAACTCTTAATATTTTATGCATCTGGGATCTTCTAATATGTATCAAAATTTGAGAGAAGTGTATTAGTGGCATGGCATGAGGAAAGATATAGCCAAACTTATGTCCAAATGTCCTAATTACCAACAAGTGAAGGTGGAACACCAAAGGCCCGATGGTTTGTCTCAAGATATTGAGATTCCTACTTGGAAGTGGGAAGATGTGAATATGGATGGACTTTGTGATTGGTTTCCTCATTTTGAGATGTAATTTGAATTTATTTGGGTAATTATTGATAAAGTCAACTCATTTTTACCGATTAAGACTACTTTTAATGTCAAGGATTATGCCAAGTTATATATCTGGGAGTTGGTTAGAATACATGTTCTGCCTATGTATATTATATTGGATCGTGGTATCCAATTCACTTCTCACTTTTAGAGATCATTTCAGAAAGGGCTTGGTACTAAGGTAAAGTTGAGTACCACCTTCCATCCTCAAACCAATGGATAAGCCGAGAGAATAATTCAAACTTTGGAAGACATATTGAGGGCTTGTGTGTTGGAATTTAAAGGAAACTAGGATGATGATCTACCGCTAATTGAGTTCACCTACAACAAAAAATATCATGCTAGTATCGAGATGACACCATTTGAGGCTTTATATGGGAGAAGCTATAGGTCCTTGGTGGGATAGTTTGAGATAGGTTAAATGGCATTGATTGACCCAGATTTGGTGTTGGAGGCTATGGAGAAGGTAAAATTGAGTCGAGAAAGGTTGAAAATGGCTCAAAGTCATCAAAAGTCCTATTTGGATGTTAGGAAAAGGAATCTTGAGTTCCTTATCGGTGATAGGGTGTATATGAAGGTTTCACCCATGAAGGGGGTGATATGTTTTGGTAAAAAGTGCAAGTTGTGTCCTTGGTATGTAGGCCCTTATAAGATTGCTAAGCGGATTGAAAATGTCGCTTATTGATTGGATTTGCCTTCGGATATGAGTTCCATTCACACAATTTTCCATATGTCTATGTTAAGGAAGTTGGTTGGTGATCCTAGTTCTATTGTTCCTTTGGAAGGTGTTGATTTTGGGGATAACTTGACTTATGAAGAGGTGTTGATTGAGATTTTAGATAGGCAAGTGAAATGGCTTCGCAACAAAGACATTGCTTAGGTTAAAGTTCTTTGGAGGAACCAACATGTTGAGAGTTCCACATGAGAGGCAAAATCAAACATGATTAAGCGATACCCCTATCTGTTCTAATCTACTTAAGCCTGAGGTATTCGGTTCTTCTTATTCAAATGGTCTTAATTCTTTCATTTTGTTGTTTCCATGACATGACATGCATACATGTGCACGAAACTAAATTAAATGATGTTTTAACATAATTATTTATGGTTTCATGGTATTTAAATGATAATTATGCATTATACTTTCATGTTGGGCTAGTTTATGTTCAAATCAAGCTTTTCAAGTCATATTCTAGGTCATTTGAAGATGGATGTTACCAAGGAGCAGATGATGTAAGGATCTGGACCTCAATAGGCCTTAACATTGCTCTAAAATTTATTTTTGATAGTTTTTGTCCTGGGGTTCTCACCAAGGAGAACACCATGGCTTGTGGTGCACACTACTGGCCATCGTATGACACGTGAAGGGTCCCTTAGGGCTCGTTCTTTCTTGTCTTGAGTATTCCATGGGATCTTGCCCAAGGGTCTCCTTTACGGAACCCTTCATAGTCCATAGTACACTCCACGAACCATATAGGGTGCCTCAGAGGTGGTCTTCGTCCAAATGAATATTGCCCTTGACTGCGTTGGAAGAATTCAAGGAAGGTTCCACCATGGAACCCTCCATAGTTCGTGGTGCACACTACAACATGTGGAGGGCCTTGTGGATGGTACCTTCCATTTTAACCCTCATGTTTTGTGTAAGTGTGAACACCACGGAGCCCTGTACAGTTCGTGGTTCACACCACAACCACTGGCTGACTTGCATATAAAGAATTAAGTTGAACTTTTGCAACATTTTAAATGGGGCCAATTTGGTAATTTTGAACCCTGGCTTTGGACTTATAGGACTTTATGCCTTTGTTTTTAATCCTAAGTCATGCCTCAGTCATTTAGTTCAATTCATGTCATTCTCAATAATTAGTTTCTAAGAACTCAAGTCATAAAACACTATTCAAGCCAAGCTTTGAAGATTCAAGCAACGGTCTCAAGTGTGCATTCATGCTCAAACCTATTCCATCTTAATTTCTCTAATCCAAGAAGGGTATGTGTGGTTTCATTCATGATTCCATTTCAATCATGTATCCCAACTTCTATGTTCAAATTTTCATGAACTTTAGGCAAACTTGAAGGGCGATTTTCATGATTTGGATTTGAATTACTAAACTTTTTCTATGGGTCATTCTCAAATGATAAAGTAAGCATGAATTACTTCTGATCTTAATGGTTTATGTTATTTTAATGAGATTTGAGCTTTGATGTCCCTTTAAGCTTGATTTTATGCTTGGGTAACTATCATTATGATCTGAATATTGATTTCTTCATAGTTTATGCTTGATTCTATCTTAATTTGATGTTTTAAGTATGAATTTCAAGTACCCATCCTATTCCTCCATTCTTCATTGCATATGCATGCATGAACATGACTTTTCATGAAGTATTTCTTTCGATATTACTATGAATTGTGACTACGATGATTATTTCAAGGAATGTTCGATTATGACATGAAATGTGATAACATAATATCTATGATATGGCTTTAAGCCCCATGGGTGTGTGTACACCATTATTTACAAGTTGTGAAAGAGCTATTCATATGCATGATTATTATTTGAAATGACTTATGATCCTATTTCAAGCATGTATATGTATATGTATTCCTGTGGGATGATACCTTAGCACCGAATAAAATTGAAGGTGGGGGCTCGTCCCAAGAGGTCCTTATATAAAGTCTACCTTTCTCATAACTACGTGCTAGCGTAGGTTCATATTTATGCCGATTATGGATGATTATGATGATGCATGCACTACCACTCACCGAAATGGGTATTTTTCCTGTAGGGTAAAGAAGGGGTTACCTTTGGCAAGTAGACCACTCTTTCTCTAGTGTAGAGGCAACATCGAAATTCCATGGAATACCTTGCATAGTCTTATATGTCGGTTGAGGTTAAATCCATACAATTATTATTAATGAGTGTTGAAATTACACTCATTTATGGCTCATTTTCTTATGATTTTGTATTATTAATTTTTAATTAGAGGTTAATTAAGCTTTGCATGGTGTATTTTTAGGTACATATGGTTTAGATGGAGTTTTGTTGTAAAAAATGGAGAACGAAACTGAATTGGAGCAAAAAGATGTTGAAAATAGACAAAGTGTACCTTACCGTCTATTGTTCTTTGTGAATGCGGAACATTGGGAAGCACAGGGGTGCAAATGCACAGAAGCCAAGGAAAATAATCTCTGCGAATGTGGATAGCTGAGGCACAAACATGGAGAGTTAACATAAGTTCACCTCCAAAAACGTGGTCAAAGCTCTACGAAAGTTGAGTGTTAAAGTCACTAGAATATGGACAGTTCGAGAAATTCTCATAATACCAAATTAGGATATACACGCACTCTCAGCCTGGAATACACCAATCATTCATACCTAGAAATGTTATTTATATAATTTTGAGAAGAAAACACACCTTAGCTTAGATTTCTAGTTTTGGGTGAGGATCTAGAGCAAGTTTTCTACAATTACTTGAGTGGATTGAAGAGTGTGAGCTCTCAATGTATAGATTCTTCACTCACTCTTTCTTTCCTTATTCTTAATTTCATATATTGTAGATTTAATGAGTTTTGGATGTGAATTTGTGTATGGGTATTAATTGAATCTCTTGCTTTATAATGACCTGGTTGGTTATTTTTGGCCTTATCTGTGAAAATAACTATTTTACCCTTTCATAAGTTACTTTGGGCCTATTTTAAACCATTTACTTTATTGGAATTAAAATCTTGAGTTTTAAAAATGAGAAATATGTGTTTTGGCATTTTTGGAAGCCTAAGTTGTTGAGAAAAATGTGTTTTTGTACTATTCTATGTTTTGAATGTCGGATCGTAGATCCATCGATTCCATCAGGTCCAAAATGTTCGAACTTGTCTATGAGAAGTTACAAAACTGAATTAGGACTTAAAATGAGAGTTTTAGGACAAAAGTTGTGTTTTTAGTTGTTTCTAGATACAAAGTTTTACTTTGGTCAAGATTCAAATTTCGGAAGCTCATATATAAATCTCGATAGTTTTGGTAGTTTTGGATGGTGAAACTAATGATAGAAATGGTCTCATAATATTTTTCAGGGTTGACGAGGGCAGTTTTTGTATTTTTAGTTTTAAATTAGTTTCATTGAGTTGCATTGATAAATGTGGCGAGGAGGCATTGAAATCGATTTCTAATGATTTCGTTGAGTCTGGATCGCTTTTTCTAGTATGAATACATACTTGGTTTGTCTAATTCATATTTTGGATGAGTTTCGAGGGTTCGTTCCGAGTCAGGAATTGGGTTGAGTTTTGCGGGTGTACAATTTCTAATGCAATTATCTTTTCTTCATTGCGTTCGCAGAGGTATTGATATTTTCCTCTCCGGGTTCGTGGGGGATCGGACATGTTCGCTGAGTAGTGTTTGTGACCCCTCTCCTCTTCTTGTTCGGGGATTTGACCTCCGCATTCATGGAGGTATTGTATATGTTCCCTCATGTTCACGGAGTGATTTGGTTACTGAATAGTTTTAAAATCGTGAAATACCATTTTTACTCCATTTTTACAAATTTCAAGTTCTTGGGACGATATTTGAAGAGGATTTATGAGAATTATTTTGGGTAAATGGTTCTAACCTCTTTTTAATTAATTTTCATGATAGCTTTATTTTGACTTGAATTTCATTATTTTGGATATCCAAAATTTGGGATTTTTAGTCTATGATTTCAAAACATTAAATGGTGATTTTGCTTTCGATTTGAACTCGAGTTTTTTGGGGTTTTCACCCACAAATTCCATTTTCGTGTAGAACCTAATTTTAAAGTTAATTTACAGATTCAAGAACTTTGAATTTAGGTCCTAAATTTGACCATTTTCTCCCTAAGCCTAATTCGTTTAAATATGAGTATTACAATGCATCTCTTGATGTGTAGTATCTATTGTTGATAGTGATTGATTGATTTAGGGATCATTTTGAGGATTGAGTTGATTGAAATCTTCTTTGAGTGCGGTTTCAGCATTGAGGTTGGTTCAACTAACTTTTTTAGGACTGGATTTGAGGTATTAATCATGTTATGTTGTAATTATAAGATCTAGATTGGTTCATGGGTAAATGGATTGAGAAGTTAGAATTGTGATGGGAATGTGATCTCGGTTATGCGGAAAAATAAGTAAATTATGATCCTATTGACTAAATTAAGATAAGATCTTGTGAAATCAGAAAATTAGGATATTACTGTGATAATATGATACTTGTGATACTATTTGGCTAAATTTTGGTAATTTGATGGCTTATGAAACATTTTTGTGGATCATGTGTCTATTTTGGGATGAGTAAGGTCTAATATTATTGGTATCCTTGTATATTTGGGATGAGTGAGGACCGATATTGTTGGTACTCTTGACTATTGATATATTTATGATGATAAGAAAAATATTGATTATTTAGGGCACTAGTTGTGGGACTTGATATTATTCTCTATATTTATATAAGACTTCTATATTGACATCCTTATTATGATATCATTACATATCTATGCATATCTAAATTGTAGCATTGACTTGCATCTATTCCACATTGTATTGTACCATCCCTTGTCCCAAGTAGGTGGAAAGGTTGAGATATTATGATACCTCTTGACCAAGGGCAAATGGCAAGGTTGATATATTGTGAAACTCCTTCACCACGGGCAGGTGGCAAGATTGAGATATTGAGATATCCCTTGACCATAAGTAGGTGGCATGGTTGAGACATTCTGATATTTCTTGACCATGGGCATGTGACAAGGTGGTGAGATACTTGGTATATAGCCTGATGAGTTCCATGTATTTTGTTCATATGTTTCATTGTATTGTACAATTGGTGATTATGGAGGTCTTATCCTATCATTATGTTTATTCTTCTTGTGCACTAACTTTTTTGATGCAGTTGGTAGTATTCCTCCTCATTACATACTTATTCAATTTTTCTAACCCAATCGGTTGAACCTACTAGGTATATTTCGATGTACTCACCCCCACTTTGTTTCCTTCTTGAAGATTGAGCAGAGGGACCCGCAGAGGGTAGTTGATTCATTCTATATGAGTTTTTATCCATCTGGATCTTAGCGGTGAGGCTTAGAGTTTGAGTCATTGTGAATCCTTAAGATTTCTTTTTGTTACTTTCTATTTCAGACCTTGTATCAGATATTACTAGACAACTTTGTATCTTCATTAGAGACAGTTGTATTTACTCATCAATACTATTTTACATGCTCTTGAACTCATGACTCCAGGTTTTGGGATTTCTTATGATATGTTATGTTAGTTTCTTCTTTAATTCATTCTTCTTTAGTTGCAATCTGATTTTGGGTCATGACAAGTTTGGTATTAGAACTCTAGGTTTGTTGGGATCTTAAGTCAAGAACAAGGTTTCTAGTAGAGACTCGTAGATCGGTATGTTGAAGCCCATACCCATCTTTGGGAGGCTACAGGGAACTTTTTAGGAAAAACTTTTATTTCTTGCTTCTATTCTTGCATTTCTTCATATCACATGCTTTGAAAGTGTCTAATTTACTCCTATGCAGATGCCGATGAGTAGATCTTGACAATCAGTGAGAGAGCCCTAGCCTTCTGATGTGGCTACTACTTGTGGTTTAGGTAGAGCTCGTGAAACGGTCAGGGGTTGAGGATATATTAGAGGGGAAGCTCTGCTCAAGCGTCAGACTAGATCAGTTTCTCTAGAGCCTATTATGAGCAAAAGGGGCCTAGAGATGCTATTTAACCACCCTGGACCCTAGATGCTATACCCTTGTTTCAGCAGTTACTTTTGATGGTATTGTCTAGATTGGAGGGAGCTCCTCCTGCCCCAGCTACTACTGATATGCCAATTTCTACAACACCAATTGGTCCTTTTATAGCCCAAGTTAAGTTAGTCTTGATCCATATTGGTCCTTCTTCCATCCCAGCAGATCCCCCTCTGACTGCCATGATTTTTCCTAATACATATCGATCGAGATCGGGTTCTTAGTTTTTGAGTTTGGCTATGGCTCCATCTATTGCACCGCCCCTATTTCTAGTGCAACCTTCAACTGCTAGTCCAATCATGTATACTAATGAATAGAAAAGTATTGAGCAATTTGTACGATTGGCTCCCTTGAGACTTGATGGCACTCCAGGTGATAGAGCTTATGATTTCTAGTTGGAGTATCAAGACCGATTATGTAATTTGGCCATTTTGGAGTCACATGGAATTGCTTATACCTCTTACTTGTTCATCGGCCTAACCAAGGAGTGCTGGAGGTCAGTGTAGGCTCATCAACCTATTGGATCTCTAGTCATGACATGGGAGTATTTACATGGATATTCTTGGAGAGGTTCGTGCCATATAGCCTTCAAGACAACTGTAGGGATGAATTTGATGGACTCTGGCAAGGTTCCATGTCAATTTCAGTCTATAAGGCCAGATTACAATCATTGTCTAGATTTGCCTTTTCCAGTATCCCTACTAAGTATGAGAGGATTCAGTGTTTTGCCAAGGGCTTTGAAAGGTATCTTTAGGAGTCTACAACTTCCTTTGTGCTGGGCGGAGGTACTTTTTAGAGTGTAGTAGACTATGCTCGCATGATAGAGCATATAATATATCATAGTTATAGTGAGGGGAAGAGATTCTGTCAACATGGATAGTTTAATAGGAACCCTCCACAGGATCGAGAGTTTTAGAGGTAGAGCTAGGCAGTTCAGGTAGCTCTTTTAGCATCTGATAGTTTTGAAAAGTCTAGGTCTACTTAGGCAGGTCATCATAGCTCTCTTGGTTTGGTCGGATGTGTTGATTCATAGGCACAATCACCTCAGGGATGTGATCCTCGAGCGTACTATGTTTGTGATGAGCTTGGGAACTTTACCAACCATTATCCACATTGTATATTCCCCGTGAAAGATTTAGGATCTCAGTCAGCCCGTCCATCCCTAACTCTAACAGCTAGAGACACCTCTCATGGCATGAGTGCAGGGACCAGAGGAGCTCATGGTACAATAAGAGGTAGAACATGTGAAGGCCCATAGGCTAGTGGTGGCTCTAGAGTTTGTTATGCTATCCAAGATATAGTCGAGGTAGAGGCCTCTGATACAGTTATTATAGGTATAGTTCTGGTGTGCCACTGTTTAGCTTCAATCTTATTTGATCCAGACTCTACTTATTCATATATGTTAGCTTATTTTGCTTTAGATATTATTATTATGTGTGAGCCACTTGTCGAGCCTATTTGTGTTTCCACCCCGATATGTGAATCATTAGTGGTGAATCAAGTGTATCGGGGATGTGTTGTGACCTTTTTGGGGAGATATACTATTACTGACATGATATTGTTGGATATGGTAGATTTTGATTTTATATTGTACATGGACTAGTTATCACCTCATCATGTTATTTTTGACTATCATGCAAACACCATGACTTTATCTTGTCCTGAGTTACCTTAGTTTGTGTGGACTAGAGCATCTAGGTCATATCCTAAGGGAGTTATTTCTTATATGCATGCTTGTCAGTTGATGGATAAGGGTTATTTATCTTATATAGGTCATGTTCAGGTTATTTATCAGGAGTTCGCATCACTGGAGACCACCAGGGTTAATAGAGAGTTCATGGATATATTCCCAATTGATATGCTTAGTGTTCCTCCAAATCGTGGTATAGACTTTGCTCTTGATGTTGAGCTGAGCACTAAGCCCATTTTTACTGCCCCTATAAAATAGCTCCGGTTGAATTGAAGGAATTGAAAGAGCAATTAGAGGATTTACTAAATAAAGGGTTGATTCATCCAAGTGTATCTCCTTGGGGTGCTCCTATCTTCTTTGTGAAGAAGACAAATGACACTATACATATATGTATTGATTATTGTTAGTTGAACAAAGTGACCATCAAGAATAAGTATCCATTTGTAACGACCCAAAAATTTTTGAACTTCGTAATGGTTGGTCTTGGTTAGTGTTAAACTCGTCGTGGTTAAATTTTGGTAGCCGTGGGCTGCATCTAAGTGGCCGGATCCAAAAAGGATTGTTTTGATGGAGTTATAAGGCCGGTTGGGCAGTGGACTTTGAAAAGCCACATCTTTTGGTTAGGGATGAACTGGGCGGGATATTATATATCAAATCTAATCTCTATTAGTTATTTTCACAACGTAATTAGTTTTAGTCAATTCGAAGTTCGGATGTGAAAGTTATGGCCTTTACAGTGAGACTGCGCGTAATTGAAAGTATGCTGGAAAAGGGTTTTTGAATGGGGTCTAAGGGTGTGATCAAGGACTGTTTGGCGGTCCACAGTCCGTGGTGATGTTCGTGGGTTGGTCCATTGTGCTCCTTTCTGGGGCCAAGCCATGGACCAAGTGTGGTCCCATGGACCATTTGATGGTCCGCATGACCCTTGGCGATCCATGAAGGGTCTTGTGGGTTGGTCCAAAAAGTTTTCCAGGGTGCGGGGATAGGCTCAGGACCAAGTGAGGTCCCACGGGAAGGGCCACGACCCACGAGGTAGTACACGGCCACTGGCTAGGTTTCGTGAGACCTTGTGTTCAGTGATCCCCTCCATTTTATTAATTATTAATTCATAATTTAGTTAGATCATATGCCCCGTTTAGGCTTTCTAAGGTCTCCTAACTCCCCTAAATCAAACCCTAATCCCCTTTAATTTATTTTATCACTCTTCAATCCTCACCAAAATTCTTTCAATCCTCTTGACCTCCATTGATGAAAGCTTGAAGAAATTGGGGAAAATCACTTTTCTTGCAAATTCATTCAATTCTCTTGATTAAACTTAAGGTATGTGGGTTTGATTCATGAATTTCGTTTCATCCATGAAGACCCAAAAATCCTCCTCTTTAAATTGTGAATTTTATTTTTCTTTAATTATGGGTTCTTTAATTTTTGATGTATTTCATTGCATTGAGTTGTGGTTGTAGAAATTAGGTGATTTAATGATGATTTAAGTTTGAATTTTATGAATTTTCATGGGAGTTCTTGAAGGATTAGTGTGCATGTCCCTTTAATGGTTTAATATGCATGGGTAAATTGCATTATGTTTTAAATTGGGAATTTATCATGAATTATGTTGAATTATCTATTGAATTATGGTTTAAAGTTTGAATTATCCATTTCCTATGCACTTGATTCCTCATTCATGGCATATGCATTGAAGTATTGTTATGATGAAACTCTTGTTAAGGGAATGACCCTCTTGTTATGATATGATATGTTAAGGCTTGTGATCACATAGTCTCTTTCTATGGCTCTTGAGTATTTTGGGTGCTTGCACCATTTTGATATGTTATGAAGGTTTGATATGATAAGCTATGTAGATGAGTTACTCTTATTGCATTGATATGGAATGGTGTTGGAAATTCTTGTTGGCTTTTAGCCTAAGTATGGATATGAATTTGATCATGATTTGGTTTTGTCAAATGATGAATGGTTTTGAAAGAATGTAAACTCTTCATTTTGAAAGGCTTGCATGTATATATATGTATTCCCGTGGGATGAGACTTAGTAACGAGGGATTAGAGTAGTAAGTGGGCTATCTCCAAGGGTCCCACTCCTTTTCGTCAAACCATGTGCCAACATGGGATTTCTCCCTAGATAGGATGACTTGTTTATTTCCCCTTATTGAAGGGAGATTAGGAATCTACCTGGCAAGTAGTCCGGATCCAAGTAGTAGCTCGCTCGGGTCTCCTTTGATGTTGGTTGAGGTCACATCCCCGCTATGATATGATCTTAGGTCGCATTTTATGTATCATGGCATGGCATATTGTTATAATATATTCCTCTTTTGGCTATGTGCATTCTTTTCGTATCACTTGTCCCTTTGTCATCTTTTTTGGTCATACTATATTGTCATGTGCATTGCATGACCGCATACTTAGTACATATTTTGTGCTAACCCATACTTTTATTCTATATGTTCTAACTATATAGGGACTGGTGACAACTTCTATCTTTCTTTGCACGACGAGTGACATCCTTGTAGCTATTTTCTTGTGGTGAGCCTTTTTGTTCAAAGGCAATAGCTACTTTCTATCTTCCTTGTATTTGTTTATTTCCTTACTATATGTATTGAGGGTGATCCCTAAACTATGTCGAGGCCCCGCTCTATCTTATGTAGAGGCTATGTTGGACACATTAAACTCTTATACGTTGTATTATGTTTTATTGGGATATTATGACTATTGGGATTATTGTATAGTGTTTCGATTATGCTTATGATTATGCTGATGGGATTGAGAATGTTGGGAATGTGCTAATGTGGAAAGTCCTCTAACTCGGTATGCCCCCATAGCTTGAGTCCTACTTACCCGCCCCTTAGAAACACTTGTTATGTTCTATGTGATTCATTTTCATCCCATTCCCGGCAACATCCCCATAGCTTGAGTCCAAAGCCCCGTTTCCCCTAAAATTATGTGTTTACTTTTTCGCACTTCCGAATTGATGATGTGAGTAATGATGCAATGATGGCTTAATCAAGGACTTTAGGGTTCTCCTTTACATGTCACATCTATGCCCCACTTTTGAGTCGTGACAAAGATGGTATCAGATCCCTAGGTTTGGAAATCATTCTCAGAGTCCAACATGCCACATCAAGTAGAGTCTTATTCATGGGTGTGATGCGCTTCATGCCTATGAACGATAGGCTATGATGATGTTTTAGGAATTTGCCTCATTTTATTGTTTCCTTATGTCGTGCTGTGAACTGTTACGATAAATTTCCTAAACTCTTGGTATTCTTGTCGCTCTTTCAGAACATGCCTCCTAGAAGAGCTCTCTTCCCCCGTCAAGCTCCAGAATTTGAGGAACAAGCCCCTTAGGCACTGATAGAAGGGCAAGTATCTCATGTAGAGTTTAGAAATGTGGTGTCTATGTTGGCTCAAGCAGTGGCTAACCAAGCCCTGCCAGCTAATCTCGCAATTATTGGTATTCCAGCCTCTAGGGTGAGGGATTTCACTCTGATGAACCCTCCAGAGTTCTTTGGCTCAAAGGTGATGAAGATGCTCAAGAGTTCATGGATGAATTCACTAAAGTGTTGACCATAATGGGTGTTAGTTCTGAGGAGAAGGCTGAGTTGGTTGCATATCAATTGAAAGATGTGGCCCAAGTGTGGTATAACCAATGCCTAGTTGAGAGGATGGTGGATGTCAAGGTTGGGTGGGAAGAGTTCAAAATGGCCTTCCTTGACCGATTCTTTCCTCTTGAGCTTAGAGAGGCCAAAATGACCGAGTTCATCAATCTTCGACAGGGTAGTATGACTGTGAGGGATTATGCTCTCAAATCCACTAAGCTTTCCAAATATGCTCCTATGCTTTTATCTGACCCCGTGCAATAATGCACAAATTCATCTCCGGCATCTCTGATTTTGTTATGAAAGAGTTTCGTACGACTATGCTTATTCGAGATATCGACATCTCAAGACTCATGACTTATGCCGAGCAAATTGAGGGTGAAAAGAATAAGGAAAGGAGGGCGAGTGAACCTAAGAGGTCCCGAATTGATGGTGGGTTCTCCAACTCCAAGTGTGGTGGTGGGTTTGGCCAATTGTAACAAGGCCAAGGTTCAAATGTGAGGGTTGCTAATCCAAGGGTGCCTCATTCTATGGCACAAGTTGGGGGTGATCCCTGAATTCCTCGTTGTGATCATTGTGGTGGTAATCACGTGTGTAAATGTAGAAGAATCACGGGTGCTTGCTATGGGTGTGGTGGTTTGGACTACAAGATATAAAATTATCCAAAGAATGTGAAGAAGGATCAAGTGGCTCCCGGTGATCAAGGGTAGCCGAAGGCACTGGTTGGTGGTGCTCTTGGGAACAACCAGTTCTATGCTCTTCATGCACATCAAGAGGTGGAGAAATCTTCGACGTCGTGACTGGTATGTTCAAAATCTTTGATTTTGATGCTTATGCTTTACTTGATCCGGGTGCAAATTTATCTTTTGTGACTCCACTGTTGTCTATTAAATTTGGTTTGAGTCCTGAAACACTAAGGGAACCTTATTCGGTGTATACTCCCCTGGGTGAGTCTATCATTGCCCAAAAAGTGCATTGTGGTTGTCCGGTCTCTGTGTTATATATAGTGTTCCCCAGTGATCTTGTAGAACTTGAGATGTATGACATTGATGTTATTCTTGGGATAGATTAGTTGTATGCATCGTATGCCTCGGTTGATTGTAGAACTAGGCAAGTTAAATTCAAAGTTCCTAATTTACCCGTGTTGGAGTGGAAGGGTAGTAATTTTGTGGTTAAGGGTTGGTTTATTTCCTACCTCAAAGCCCAGAAGATGATTTTCAAGGGGTACATTTATCATATTGTGTGGGTTAGAGATGTGGAAGGTGAGTCACCTAAGCTTGAATTGGTTATGGTGGTTAATGAGTTTCCCGATATATTTCCCGAGGACTTGCCCGGTATCCCTCCAAATAGAGAAGTAAATTTTGTCATAGATCTCCTTCCGGATACTCAACCTATTTCTATTCCTCCTTATTGTATGGTCCAGGTGGAGTTGAAAGATTTGTTAGAAAAGGGTTATATTAGGCCGAACATTTCACCTTGGGTTGATCCCATGTTGTTTGTGAGGAAGAAGGATGTGTCTCTTCGAATGTGTATTGACTATCGACAATTGAGCAAGGTGACCGTTAAGAATAGGTACCCATTGCCTAGAATTGATGATTTATTTGACCAACTTCAAGGAGCTACTCACTTCTCCCAAATAGATCCTTGTTCGGGTTATCACCAATTGAAGGTGAGGGAGTGTCACATTCCCAAGATGGTCTTTTGGACTCATTATGGTCACTTTGAATTTATGGTGATGTAGTTTTGGTTAACTAATATTCCGGTGGTGTTTATCGATTTTATGAATCGGATGTTCAAACCGTTCCTTGAAAATTATTTGGTAGTCTTCATTGATGACAACTTGATTTACTCCCGTAGTGAGCAAGAGCATATGGATCATTTGAGGTTGGTTCTTCAAAGTTTGAGGGAGAAGCAATTGTATGCCAAGTTTAGCAAATGTGAATTTTTGTTTGGAGAAGTTTCTTTCCTTGGTGATGTGTTGTCCGGTGATGGAATTAAGGTTGATCCTAAGAAAACTGAAGCGGTGAAGGATTGTCCTAGACCGTTGAGTCCCTCGGATATTCAAAGCTTCCTTGGTTTAGCCAGTTATTATAGAAGGTTTGTTGAAGGGTTTTCCTCTATAGCGTCTCCATTGACTAAGTTGACTCAAAAGAAGGCCAAATTTGTGTGGACAAATAAATGTGAGAAAAGTTTTCAAACCTTGAAGGATCGACTTTCATCGGCTCCAATTTTGACTCTGCCAAATGGGTTAGATGGGTTTGTGGTATACTATAATGTGTCGCGTATTGGTTTGGTTTGTGTACTTATGCAACATGGTAAGGTGATAACTTATGTGTCCCGACAATTGAAGATGTATGAGCAAAATTATCTGACACATGATCTTGAGTTGGCGGCGATAGTGTTTCCTTTGAAAATTTTGTGACATTATTTGTACGGGGTTCATGTGGATGTCTTCACCGATCACAAAAGTTTGCAATATGTGTTTACCCAAAGATGCCTTAATTTAAGGTAAAAGAGATGGTTGGAACTTCTCGAGGATTATGATATGAGCGTTCTTTATCACCCCGGCAAAGCTAATGTTGTGACGGATGCCCTTTGTAGGCTCTCTATGGGAAGTGTGAACATGTGGATGAGAGGAAGAAGGAGATAGTGAAAGATGTGCACCGTTTGGCCAGGTTAGGTGTGAGGTTGGCCGAATCTGACAATGGTGGGATTCTTGTGCAAGGTGGATCCGAGTCTTCCTTGGTGGTTGATGTTAAGAAGAAACAAGACTTAGATCCTTCCTTGATAGAGTTGAACAAGTTGGTTGTCGATGGCAATATTAAGGTTTTCTCCTAAGGGGGAGATGGTGTGCTACGATACCAAGACCGATTGTGTATTCTAGATGTTGATGGCTTAAAGGAGATTATCATGAAAGAGGCTTATAATTCTCAATATTCTATTCATTCGAGATCTACCAAAATGCATCGAGATTTGAGAGAGTTGTATTGGTGGCATGGTATGAAGAATAATATAGCTAAGTTCGTGTCGGAATATCCTAATTGCCAACTAGTAAAAGTGGAACATCAAAGGCCCGGTGGTTTGACCCAAGATATTGAAATTCCTACTTGGGAGTGGGAAGATGTGAACATAGACTTTGTGGTTGGGTTACCCCGTACTCGGAGGCAATTCGACTCTATATGGGTTGTGATTGATAAGATGACCAAGTCGGCTCACTGCTTACCGGTTAAGACTACCTATAGTGCCGAGAAATATGACAAGGTGTATATTCGGGAGTTGGTGAGATTTCATGGTGTACCGAGGTCTATTATATCGGATCATGGTACTCAATTTACTTCTCATTTTTGGAGTTCATTTCAAAGGGGACTTGGTACTAAGATTAAGTTGAGCACCACATTTCATCCTCAAACCAACGGGTAAGCCGAGAGGACGATTCAAACCTTGGAGGACATGTTGAGGGCTTGTGTGTTGGAATTCAAAGGAAATTGGGATGATCATCTACCTCTCATTGAGTTTGCCTACAAAAATAGTTTCCATGCTAGCATTGGTATGGCTCCATTTGAAGCTTTGTATGATAGGAGATCTACATCTCCGGTTGGTTGGTTTGAGATAGGTGAGGCGGCCTTGTTAGGCCTGGATTTGGTCTTGGAGGCCATTGAGAAGAAGATGGCTCAAAGTCATCAAAAGTCTTATTCAGATGTTAGGAACAGGGATCTGGAATTTCATGTTGGTGAGTGGGAATATGTGAAAGTGTCCCTCATGAAAGGCATCATGCGTTTTGGCAAAAAGGGCAAGTTGAGCCCCCTGTTTGTCGGACCTTATGAGATTGTGGAGCGGGTTGGTAATGTGCCTTATAGGTTAGATTTTCCTTTGGACATGAGCTCCATTCATCCGGTATTCCATGTGTCTATATTGAGAAAATTGGTTGGTGATCCTAAGGCAATTACACCTTTGAAGGGCGTGACGGTGTAGGGGAATTTGACCTATGAAGAGGTACCGGTGGAAATCTTGGATAGGCAAGTGAAGCGGCTTCGCAACAAGGAGGTAGCTTCGATCAAGGTGTTTTGGAGGAACCAAGATATGGAGAGTGCAACATGGGAAGCGGAGTTGGACATAATGGAGCGATACCCTTATCTCGTCCAATCTACTCAAGCCTAAGGTACTAGATTCTATCCTTTGTATTGTCCTAATTATTTTCTTCTTGAGTTTAATGACATTGCATGCATACATGAGCATGAAAATGATTTAAATAATATTTTGACATGAGTTTTTTTATGGCTTTTGAAATGATGCAAGGTCCATTATGAGTTGTGGTTAAAATGTTTCTTGTTTGGTTGTTGTCCTCAAGTCATAGTTTTAGCTCATTCGAGGAAGAATGTTCCCAAGGGGGAGATGATGTAACGACCCAAAACTTTTTGAACTTTGTAACGGTTGGTCTTGGTTAGTGTTGAACTCGTCGTGGTTGAATTTCTGTAGCCATGGGCTGCATCTAAGTGGCCGGATCTAAAAAGGATTGTTTTGATGGAGTTGTAAGGCCGGTTGGACAGTTTAATTTGAAAAGCCACATCTTTTGGTACGTGATGAACTGTGTGGGCTACTATATATCAAATTGAATCTCTTTGAGTTATCTTCGTAACTCAATAGGTTTCGCTCAATTCGAAGTTTGGTGGTGAACGTTATGGCCTTTACAGTGAGACTACCCATAATTAGAAGTATGCTGGAAAATGCTTCCGAAATGGAGTCTAAGTGTCACTACCCGGATAGGGGGCCTAGATGGGACATGGAGAAAGAGGACCCAAAGACCCTCGATCAATCCATCATAGCATCATTACACTCATCATCGGTCCGGAAACGCGAAAGCTAAAGCATGTAGCACATAAGCTCTAGGGATTTAGGGACTTGGGACTCAAGCTATGAGGACAATACTGGAAAGGGACAAACATGCTTGCACGTAGCACTTAATCACACATCATGCTCAACATTCAAGTCATTTTAATAACATGGAGACATAAGCCATTACCATAACATG
>JBCEWC010007090.1:0-21960 GCA_038996855.1 Solanum aculeatissimum | reverse complement strand
CTGCAGAAGGTATATAAGGTATTTATTTTAATTTAATTTAATTAAATGAATTTGTTAAATTTGGTTAAAATTATAATGTTGCTATAAGTAGTAAATATTTTTTAAAAATGGAACAGTTATGTCATTTCCCCTTTTAGTTTCATCTTTTCGCATGACATGTTTAAAATCACAAGATTAAGATATTTTTGTACATTTGACATAACTTTAATTTAGGACCACAAAATTGAAAAATCTTCATTATTTTGTTAAACTTCGTGTCAAATCAAATTATGTCATTCTTTTTTAAGGGAGGATAATATAATAGAGATCCTAAGTTCTAGATTAACCACCATTCATCAACAAACATATACATGAGAGGTGATAATCATGCGCTCTCCTCATTCCTCAACCTCAATTTCTTTTCATGCTGCCTTTTATCCAAGTGACAAAGTTTATACTCCTGGTATTACCAGAAAGCTCTGACTTTAAAGTTCCAGTACTGCATTATTTATTTAGTTATTACATATTACAACTATATTAGTTTGTTTCCTTCTTCTTAAGAGCTCGCCTGGAAATTACAATATGTTGAATAGTACTGTTTTTAAGTACTTGATGTGCTTTCACCAACTAAAAACAACTTTTGACCATCAGAGATCATGTTTGTGTCCAGGATCTTGGCTCCATCTTCTGACAGTACACAATTTGCTGATGAAACTCTTAATTGCTCCTTTGCTGTGTTAATGAGCTCATCAAGGCTTTGAGGTACCCACAGAACGACTCCCCTTATTCTCTCGTCTTTGAGTTCCTTAGGTTCTGAAGCAAACACTGTGCATCTAACTCGCTGTCCTCCATCTGTCATGCCAATAATATTGATTAGCACAGGGTGTTAATGAGAGGGAAGCAAATAATTAAAGACTTGGAACACATACTGTAGGAGAAAAATTCTCTATATATATATTTGGGAAGATAAAATGGAAGAGAAAATTAATATGTCAAAATAATCAATGAAATTTAGATAAATATTACTACAATTATATTTTAAGTAGTATATATAGATAGATATAAATAATACTTGAGTCGTGCTAGACATTGTCCTAAGAAACTATTTCAGCCGCGTGAAATGTTTTCCCAAGATTAAACAAGCCTTCTCTAAATACTTAGAGGATACAAGAATCAATAAAATATAATTATTACAAAATAAGCAAGTCGAAAATGACATTATAATACAAAGCTAAAATAACAAGAAAATATAAGGAGAAAGTGGAGTAATTTTCTTTTCTTTTTCTCTTCTTCTTACTTCTACTTCATCATTTGTTTCAAGAAAAAAGCCATATATATAATTGTTAAAACTTGGCCATTAAGTATGGTGTATGACCTTGTTTTTGCCATGCATATGACTATGAAGTTGCCGTGCATATGACCATGAAATTGTCGTGCACATGACCATGAAGTTGCCATGCATATGGCCTTGTTTTTGCCATGTATAGAGTGAATATTTATCATATAATATTTGTGTTCACAAAATATTTTTATGTAGTCATAAATGACATATTTTATGACTAAATAATGACATATAGAAAATAGTTAAAATATTTTTAAAATATCCAACACATACATCATACAAACTAGAGTTCCATATATATATATATATAGCGAGAGAAATTCAAATAGTAGATTCATGTTTTCCCTCCAATGCTGTTTGTTTTTGCACCTAACTAGCAAGAAAGAAGTTATTGTTTATTCAAAGATAGGCAAAACTATTTTAACATAATTTTCCAAACGGTACACGACTCATATTTTCGACCATTACACAATCTGCAACTCAAAAATCTAAAACTCATGTACAGGATGTAACAAGAAGATTTGAAAAATGATTTGTGGATTATGAAGAACTGCAAAAAAAGGTAATCTTGGATATACGGGACCTGCACTCAGTACAATAAAGCAATAAATAACCCCAACTCTTGTTTGAATACAAAGAAACTACTTTATTTTATAGAATGAAAGTCAAAAGTAACAACACGATTGATCCAACATGGAAACCTATTAATTTCATTCATTTAACTTCTCGGGAAATCTAAGCCCATGGAATTGTTTGAAAGCCACAAGTGAGACATTAATCCAGTATTTCCCGATGGTATAATGTTAGTGTTATGTAGCATTTTAATATATATATATATAATTTTGCTACATTTGATTGTTGGTTATCAACAATTGGTGGGCATTTAGTACTTATGGCTGTTAGTGGCCACTTAGTACTTATGGCCGTTGGTGACCATTTGATGTTTCATTCCTTTGGAGTTACTCCAATGTTTGTTGCCCCACTCTTCATTTTTTCTCTTTATTGCTCCATTACACCTTGTAACATTTGTAATCTCTAGGCCATTTATCTTCTCCATTAATCTACCCTAATTACTTCTTATTCATTGCATGGAAGACTTCCTCAACTATAAATAGTGGAAGTCTTCATTTGTTTGGGTAGAGAAAGATAAGAGAAAAAACCTAGAGTGCATAAAGTTTGTCAAAAAAGAGAGTTTTTATTAGTTGAAGGGAGGT
The DNA here is from genome assembly GCA_038996855.1 of Solanum aculeatissimum. Taxonomy (NCBI): domain Eukaryota; kingdom Viridiplantae; phylum Streptophyta; class Magnoliopsida; order Solanales; family Solanaceae; genus Solanum; species Solanum aculeatissimum. The sequence continues at coordinate 19,425 of JBCEWC010007090.1, read as the reverse complement.
GTTCTTTTTGTGGAGCTTGAGACTCAACTCTTGTCCACAGTTTGTTGAGTTACACATTTTGTGTTTAGGCTGTTGTATCCTGGAGGGGACAAGTCAAGAGGAATACTGCTGGACCGGTGAAAACTTTTGCTGCAGTGGGCTTGAATCTCCTTAAAGAGAGCGACATATCCACGCCTCAGCCTGAAGATTTTTGTTCTTCAATTTTACTTTTTCAATTGTTAATTATAATTTATTATAATTTCACCAACATATAATATTTGATGGGATAAAAAAATAGTACAAGGATAAGGGTCTCTGCTATTATTTGCACAGTAAAAAATGTTATGTTGCATTTCTTTACTTGGTCATACTTTCTCCAAGATCCACCAAAATGGTTTTATTTTGGTTGGCGACTTGTCTGTTCGTGTAAATTATTTTTCAGACCAATAAATGAAGAATCGGCTAGCCCGACTCTGGTAACTCCTTCTAACAACTTTTCCATCTCCTTTCCGGACTATGATAATAATTACCAAAGTATCATCAATTTATATTGCAACAATCGCAAACGACTAACAGAAAATGAAGAAAACTAACAGATAATTCTGTTTCAACAGATGAAGAGCTCAACGATAAAGGGAAGACTTAAAGGTTCAAATTCATGCACCTATTTGTGCCATACACGCCTTTAATACATCGGATAATGTGGTAAAATCAAAAGCATGAAGATATTGAAGAATCTGAAGCCACAAAACTCAAGATATAAGTGGTAAACTCAAGTCGACTAGATCTGTGGAGCAAACAGGAAACATCTGATGAGGAGCAAGAATGGAGGGAAATAGTACTCAAAGTACAATAAAAGTGAATAACATATGAGCGTATGATTGATCAAGGCCCTGAAGTCAAATGATATGAAGGCGACATATGATCATGGGCATGAAGATTAATACTGGAAGTTTTGAAGTCCATTGAAAATGGATATAATGAAGGACTTATTTTGAATTATTCTGAAAATTGAAAATATACGAAAATTTTAAGGGAGCAATTGGATGTGAAATCAGTACATTCAAGTGAACTTTAAAGCATATATTGTTGGGTTCCTTCCTTAATTGGAGAGTATCTAGAAAATTCTAGAAAAGTATAGGATTTTCTAGAATGATCCGAAGAACTCTAGAGAAGTATAGAACTCTCTAGAATCTTATGGAAGCATGTGGAAGAATGTGGAAGCCTCTGGAGACGTGTGGAGCCTTATGGAAGAGTATGGAAGAAATTGGAAGAGTATATAGAAAGGAGTGGAAGAGTAGAGACTCTCTAGAATGTGTGGAGCACTCTAGAGACATTTTCTCCACCATTCATTAAGGAGATGGACTAGTATAAATAGAGGTAGGAACTCTCATTTCTAACCATCCTAGCCATACAAGTGAAGTAAGAATCCACTTGAGAGCACTCCACCTCCAAAGAGGGGAAATCTATTAGTGAGAGTGTAAAGCTTAAGAAGTTCTAATCCTTAAACTTGTGTAAGTCACCTTAAAGTGAGAAAATCTTTTGTAAACAAATTCTTGTAATCGTACCATTCTTTTGTATAGTGGAAAAATCTCTTTTTTTGGATGATTATAAACTCTTGTACTCCTACAACTAGCTTAATTCCTAAAGTGTCTATCTTAACTACACAAGCAGGGAAAGAGCGAACTTTCCCAACAGTGGTATCAGAGTCAGGTTCATTTGAAGCCGTCATTAGCTTGTGCAGTTCAAGATGGAGGACAACGTCACTCATGATGGAGACATGTTCAAGCTCACATCCAATAACTACTCATATTAGAAACCGATGATGGAGGACCATCTATATTGTAAGGATTTGCATGAACCCATCATCTACAAAGAAAAGGTGAAAGACAAGAGTGATGCTCAATGGGAGCTACTAAATCGGAAGGTTGTTGCTATGATCCGTAAGTACATTGATAAAACTCTCTTCGAGCATGTTGCTACTTACACAAATGCTTACGAACTATGGACAAAACATGAATCCACGATTCAAAAGAAAACGCCTCGTAATAAAGCTAATTTAGTTCGATAGTTGGTGAAATTGGAGTATTAGGACGACAATAGTATGATTGAGCACTTGAATAATTTCAAGGGGCTCGTTAATCAATTAACAAAAGTTGATATGGAGATTGATGATGAGTTGCAAGCCCTTCTACTCCTTAGCTCCTTGCTGAAAAGTTGAGATACACTTGTTGTTTCTCTGAGTAACTCAGCTCCGGAAGGAAAGTTCACCATAGACACCGTCAGTGATAGTCTTCTTGGTGAAGAAGCAAAGAGAATGGAACGAGGTGAGTCTACTTATCTTGAGGCCAATATCATTGAGAATCAGAGCAGAAATGGAACTCATGGACGTAGCAAGAGCCGAGATACGCACCAATCTCGAGAGAGATCTAAGTCACGCTCCAAGATTACATGTTATTACTGTGGAAAGATGGGCCACAAGAAAACTAAATATCGATTCCTAAAGAGAGATCAAAAGGCAAGTAGTGTTAAACCAAACCAGATCAACCCAACGAAGAAGCAAGAAGAGAAGAGTATTACTGTTATAGCATCGAAAGAAGATCTGTTTTATCTCGTTGGTGAAGGTAATATCCTAAACATCGCTTGTGATGAAAGCTCTTAGATTATTGATTCCAGTGCTTCCTTCCATGTTACCCCACATAGAAGTTTCTTTTCATCCTATCGAGGCGGTGACTTTGGTACGGTGCAAATGGGAAATCAAGACAGGAGCAATATTGTCAGGATAGGAAACATCATCTAACTACAAATACCGAATGCAACCTTGTCCTAAAAGATGTGAGGCATGTCTCAGCTATGCGCCTCAATCTTATCTCTACTAGAAAACTAGACGATGCTGGTCTGATGAATTACTTTGGTGAAGAAAAGTGGAAGCTCATCAAAGGAAGTTTAATTATGGCTCGAAGAAAGAAGGAAGGATCATTGTATGTGATGCAAGCCAAACTCTGCAAAGGAGAGATAAATGTCAATACTGATGATTTGGAGATATGACACAAACGACTTGGGCACGTCAGTGAGAAAGGTCTTCACATGCTCGCTCGGAAACATCTCCTTCCTGATGTGAAAGGTAACCAACTTGATCCTTGTGCTCATTGTTTAGCTAGAAAACAACACATAGCTACTTTCCAAAGATCATCTCCACCCACAAGGAGAAAGAACATCCTTGACCTCGTTCGATGTCAGAAAAATCCAATGGCGGTGCACCATATTTTGTCACCTTCATTGATGAACATTCAAAAAAGGTATGGTTGTACCTTTTAAAGAGAAAAGATCAAGTTCTTGATGCGTTCAAGGAATTCCACAACATAGTGGAACGTGAGACTGGACAGAAGATCAAGTATGTACGGTCTGATAATGGAGGAGAGTATAGAGGTCCCTTTGAAGCCTATTGTAGGAGATATGGCATTAGATTGGAAAAGACTCCACCTAAGACACCACAACTGAATGGGCTTGTTGAGAGAATGAATTGAACTATTGAAGAAAAAGTTTGATATGTGCTCTCTCATGCCAAGTTACCCAAATCATTTGGGGAAAAGTTGTGATGACTGTGGTTGATATTATCAATCTCACACCATTAGTTCCTTTGGACGGTGCCATCCCGGAGGAAGTTTGGACAGGCAAAAAAACTTCATATAATCATCTCAAGGTGCTCGGATGCAGGGCAATTTGTCCATATTCCCAAAGATGAGTGAGCTAAGCTTGATGCTAAAACGAAGGAATGCATTTACCTTTGCTCACCTAAGGATGAATTTGGATACAGGCTTTGGGATCCAATCAACAAGAAAGTTGTTCGCAGTAGAGACGTCGTATTCTTTGAAGACCAAACAATTGAAGACATCAAAAATGAAAGGCCAAGATTGAGAAGTTGTAAGAGCACTGAACTCACTCCAGTTCGAAGTGAAGACAATAATAACACACCTGAAACCAATGATGTTGAAGATCGAAAACCTCTGTTAGAGCAAAACAACCGGGAGACACATGATGAACCAACACATGAAAAGCCTCAATCTAATTCGAGAAAAGTGTAGAATTTTTTAAAATGATCCGAAGAACTCTAGATAAGTATAGAACTCTCTAGAATCTTATGGAAGCATGTGAAAGAATGTGGAAGCCTATGGAAAATTCTAGAGACGTGCGGAGCCTTATGGAGGAGTATGGAAGAAATTGAAAGAGTATAGAAAGGGGTGGAAGAGTAAAGACTCTCTAGAATGTGTGGAGCATTTTAGAGACATTTTCTCCACCATTCATTAAGGAGGTGGAGTCGTATAAATAGAGGTAGGAGCTCTCATTTCTAACCATCCTAGCCATACAAGTGAAGTAAGAATCCACTTTAGAGCAATCTACCTCCAAAGAAAGGAAATTTATTAGTGAGAGTGTAAAGTTTAAGAAGTTCTAATCCTTAAGCTTGTGTAAGTCACCTTAGAGTGAGGAAATCTTTTGTAAACAAATTCTTGTAGTCCTGCTATTCTTTTGTATAGTGGAAGAATCTCTTTTTTTGGATAATTATAAACTCTTGTACTTTTACCACTACCTTAATTTCTAAAGTGTCTATCTTAACTTCACAAGCAGAGAAGGAACGAACTTTCCCAACATATAGAAATTGGAGGCTCAAAAGAAAAAATAAGAAGATTTTCACATTTAAATCTGTCAGAAAATAAGTATAAAAAAGATTAGGTAAGGTAATATTTCATTCCTAATCAACTTTACAATCTGGAAGCATACTTTTCACTAATGCAACCAAAATCAATTTATATCTTTTTCAGATGGTCACTTATAGAAAATCAGTTTCAGAACAGATCTGTAAACCCACAGGCTTCTTAATTCTTGAAATCAAAGTAATGATCATTTTTTCTAAAATTAAAATGAATGACCAAGAACTTATGTTCTCAAGCCTTTGCTGAGAACATTAGAAGAACACAGTTAATCTTTTCATCGAAACTTGAGTTATCATCATTTTTGGATCTTTAAACTATGAAACTTCCCGTTAAACTTGTGTTTTGAGGTTTCATAAACTTTCTTCTATTCACTTGAATTGTTTGTGACGACAAACTACCTCTATTAGAGTTGGAAACTGTAATGACCCTCACGGTCATTTCTATGGTTTTGCGGTTTTTTCTGTTGATTTGAGCATGTGTATAATGACCTCAAGCCATTGGTGATTGTTGGGACTGTTGGGATGGCTATTGGTTGGGTTATTTAGAATTTATGTGAATTTTTTAGTTAACCGGGAAGTTAAACCTGTAAAATGAGTTTTCAGGTAAAGTCTTATTAAATGGCCTTGGAGTGGAATTCTGACGATTCAATTAGCTCCGGAATGGTTGAATTAGGCTAAGAGCATGTCCGGTGCAATTATATCAGGTATTGCAAATTTGGCCATCGGAACCAGTTAATAGTTGACCTAGTCAACACCCTCGGGAACCGTGCTCTAGATGAGAATTTTGATAGTGTGGTTAGCTTTGAAACGTCAATTTTGGTTTAGGACGACCTCTCGTTTGATACTGGGGACTTTCGGATGCGATTTGACCCCCTAGAGGCTTTTCGTTAAAAGTTGCGTATAAAGAAGTGGGACCCTCACTTTATCATGGGAAGCTCCTTGGAAATTCCGACTGCACTGTTGGATCCAGAACGTCGAATCCATATGGTTACATAGTTCGTTCGTGAAAATCGGAGTCCGAACAAGCCCGAAACAACGAAAAAGGGAACTGAAGGGTTGGTGAGTTGAAGGAGTGATGTGGCAGCACCAGGTTGCGCCACTGGAGCCGCCTGGCACTGCCACGTGGATGCAGCGTGTCAGCCCTATATATAGGCATGTATAAGGTGGTTTCCAGGAAGAGAGATGTATATGTATTGTTAAAATAGGAATAGGTAAATACGATCCTACTAAGAATAGGAATAGGAATAACAATAGTATATAGAATCCTATTTGGAAAAGGATTGTATTATAGTATCCTAGTTGGAAAAAGAGTTTAATATAGTATTATAAATAGCGTCTCAATGTAATAATGTAGACAACAATTCAATAATATTTTCTCCTATATTTCTCACAGGTACCATACTTGTACACCATTCCATGTAACATGGACACTTGCTTTGAAACCTTTGTCTTCGTCTTCAATGAAGACAATCAATCCTCTTTCTGCTATGTATAGATATATATGTATATACTTGGTTTGTTGTTAAATTTTTTTCCATAAAAATGGCCTGTAACAAGGTAATTCATGTTAATATATAAAGTGTAAACCAACCTTTATCAAAAAAAAAAAAGAGTCTAAACCTGGAGGAAACCTTATCATAACAAATGAAATGGGTGAGAGAAAATGTATCAGTTGGAGATACTGCCAAAAAGAGTACATTAGTTGCAGGAAGTGATAAACTAATTTTATCATTCTTCCACCCTTTTTGTATTCTTTGCATCTAATTTCTTGATTTATTTTTGCGTGAAAGTTTCCTTGATTTATTTTTTTCTCTTGCCTCTAATTTGCTTCTGTTTTGTCTAGAGGGTGGGGCAAGAGGCAGTTTTCCACCGACTGATGGGGCCAAGGCGTCATTCTTTAGCAGCAATAGATTGTTTAAGTGCACAAGAAGTATGTAATATGTTTCTTCTTGTATTTTCTATCCATCTTGTGTTGTGACACCATTTGATTGATTAGTTTTTCCTCTCTTTGTTCTTATGTTTGCAGTTGACTAGAGATGTGAAGGTTTTTTCAACACTCAAAGAGCGGCTGATCCATCTACGGGTAAATAGTCTTCTATTTGTACTGCATGTATTATATGAAATATTATCCCTGTTAATGTGCAACTACTCAAACTATCAGACTTGTATTCCAAGTTGCATGATACCTGTTTTAAGCAAGTTCACCACTCCATTCTTTAACCCCACAACTAAATTTCACACTATCAGTTCTTACTGCCATACTTGGGCAACTATAATTGTGGTAAGCTATTTATCATATTAAAGGAATATAAATGCGGAGAATAGAATCTGGAACACATGCTTCAGTAACTACAAATACATTTGAAAGCAAGCTTACACTCTGTTTCTTTTTAATCAGATGAAAGAAAATCGGAGAGTTTGTTTTGGTAAATCTGGAATACATGGATGGGGCCTCTTTGCAAGACGAAATATTCAAGAAGGAGAAATGGTACTTTCCATCGGTGAAATTAGAAGAATTTTTTAGTTACTGTTATGAAGGTTTTAATTTGGATTTTGAAGTGATCCATTGTTTTTGGCTGCTTCTCTAGGTCCTTGAGTATCGTGGGGTGAAGGTGCGGCGTAGTGTTGCTGATCTAAGAGAGGCACGATATCGGCTGGAGGGAAAAGATTGTTATGTGAGTATTTCATTACTTAAGGTGTGGTGTTATGTTATGTGTACATGTGCCGAGACCATGTGTTGTTTTGTCTTGAACATGTGAATACGAGTCTGATTAATATACTACACTAAAAACAACAACATACTCGGTGGAATTCCACAAGTGGGGTCTGGGAAGGGTAAAATGTACGCAGATCTTACCAATATCTCATAAAGATAGAGAGACTGTTTCTGAATCAAGTCTAAGCAGAATATACTAGATATGAAAAAAAAGGGGAAAGAAAAAAAAAGGAAGAATGACTAACAATGAAAAGCAAATGATAGTATGTAAATATGAAAAAGTAACAATATAAGACGGATAATGACAATATAGGATATAAAAATATGACTACTCTTACTAACCTACTATATCACAAAGCCAAACATCATCAATTTACCCTTACTAACCTATTAGCCTGCTACACTATTTTTAAAATAGGTGGCTTAGATTTTGAGGGTATTTTTTTTTCTCAAGTTGTGAAACTTTTCCATCTCAGGATACTAAACAATGCTTTCAATCATTCACTGCATAGTGTGGTCCAGAAATAGTCTTTTTTCCCCGCATGCAATCATTAGTTTAGCTCTTTGTAAGTTTGCTAAAGATCTCGTGTTGCCACGCTACAGTTCGCTCCCAGAAATATAGCCATCCCTGCCCCCTCACATCAGTCCCATGAGTCACGCTATCCTATTTTCTGTACTCCAGTAGTCCAGTACAAGGGTAAGGAAGACACAAATTGGTGAGCCTATAAAATCAATGATTTCTAAACTAGATCTGTTGCTTCTTAAGATTGGTTGTCTCACTCTCAGCTGTTGATGCTAACACATGTTCTCTCCATGCAGCTGTTTAAGGTAAGCGAAGAAGTGATGATTGATGCGACAAATAAAGGGAATATCGCACGCTTAATCAATCATTCGGTATGCTGTCTGCGCTGTTTGGTTCTTATTTCTCTATCATATAAGTGCCTTGTTTGTTCACATTTACTTCAAATTTAGAATATGTACTTGTTTATTTTAGGTGGTTAAGCTTTTTTTTGTTATCTCATGTAGTGCATGCCCAATTGCTATGCGAGGATCTTGAGTCTGGGTGAAGAGAGCCGGATAGTTCTTATAGCTAAGAGCAACGTCTCAGCTGGTGATGAGTTGACGTATGACAGCTTCTTGCTTTTTCTCTCTTCTGTGAATCATCTATTCATTCATTTGGTTTCTGATTGATTTTTCCAATCTGTTAATTAGTGCTTAATCTTGTTTAACAGGTATGATTATTTGTTTGACCCGGATGAGCATGATGATGTTAAAGTTCCCTGCCTTTGTGGAGCTCCCAATTGCCGGAAGTTCATGAACTAGCGTAGCTGATGTACAGGATTGGTCGTACAGGGACATGTTGACGTGAATACAACAAATATCTTTTTTTTTTTTTACTTCATTTGGTTTTATTTTGTAATAGCAACCATTTTTGTTACTCAGTCCAATTGAATTTTAAGTTGCAAATATAGTGTATACACCAGCTATTTAGCTGGCTTTTGACATCTCTTCTCCTTTGTGTCTTAAAAATTTCACCAAAGGTAAAAGGAAAAAAATGTTGAATTTTGCAACATGTATTGGGTTTGTCTGGCTGAAGAGGGCTAAAGTGCCATTGCGTTTTTTGATCTCTAGCTTTATATTCAGGAGATAGTTATTCTTTTCGTCGCCTTGGTTTGATAAATTATTTGGATTAAGTTCATTCCAATATATTTCCCGTTGTACTAGTTGTTATCAAACTTCAAAGGGTAAGACGTACAAAAGTTATTGAACGTTGTATTCAAACTTCGAAAAGGAGTAGGATGAAAGAAAGAGGGAAAATACTCTTGGGGATCAAGAGTAGAATTACATCAGAGTTCCTGAAAAGAAAATGAGGAGGAAGGAAAAAGGGAAAAAGTTGAACACGGAAATCCTACCTCTTAATGATATTCATAAGTAAGCAAAAGTTATTAGGCGTTCTGAAGTGCCAGAGATAAACTATATCTCCTTTTTGAAGATGGTTAGCTGCCACAAGCTTGTTCCATCCTCTGTTAAACACAAGTCTCTTCAAGCTCTTCCATCTGATAAACTTCATGTCATGTAATTTACCGTCTGGATCCATTACACTCACGTCAAGACCTGTATCATCTTGGTTTTCTATCTTTTCTTTCTCCGGCGTACTCATGTAGTCGAGTAATATGGCGCATAACTCAGTCGGAAAAAGGAACCGGCTCAGATTCACGTTGACGTCCGAGTTCTCCACACATTTGCAGCCGATGTAAACCGGTTGACTCCCTCGGACAAACCGAATAGCCAAAAGCATATCTTGTGGAGGCAAATGTACTGGTAGAATTCTTAATCTATTGTAAGGCTGCTGCTGCTGATTACTGTTCCTGTTCAATGTTGCATACGGGAAAATCCGTTTTCCGAATAACACTATACTCTTCTCCTTCTTGGCGACTTTGATGTCATTGCCAAAGAGTCTTATTGTAGGCATGGTTCAATTGATGCTATTGATCGTGTAAACTAATTTGCATGTTAACATTATTTATATAGGAGTTAATTAGCACGCGTTGTTGCATTGTGTTCTCCTATTTGTATTTGGATTTGGAAAGTTTATGTTGAGTTCTTACGTTTTAGTAACAATCCGGTGCGCGTTAGGATTCCTAGTTAAAGTGTACATCCTAACTCAACATGAAAAAGGAAATTTTAATTTACAGCAAGTACATTTTTTGAAAAGTTTATTACTGAAACAATACCTCTTTTAGAAATTGTTAGTTTTAAATTTTTGTTATTTTGAGGGAGTGACAAGATTGTCCAAAATCACATTTGTCTGAAGCATATTGCTTCACTTTTTATATTCAATGAATAACTGGCATTTTTGTTGAACACTTCGATAATAATACACCATATATTTGGATTGTAACTATAATACATCATAAATAATCATATACATGTTAGGACGGCTCAAGTATATTAGTCTAAAGATAAAAAATAAATTGGAAGCCTTATATTTTTGAATAATAATATGTATATTTTGTGAATTTAAAGTCTATTTTTCTAGTTATTTAAAATGCAAAATCATTACTAGTATATTTCGTAAAAAATTGTTTGTGATGCAAAATTAACAATAATTTTTCTATAAATAATATTTCTTCTTTCAATTTGTTTGCCTGATTTTGACTTGATATGAAAATGTACAATGTAGAAGAAAATGTACAATATCAAGAAGCCGAACTATCTAGGTGTAGATACGAGGACAATATTGATACATGTTAGAAAATTATCTTGAACTTACTTCTAATGAAAAAAATGATTTTGATGAATATATTAACCAGAGTACAGAAAGCATAAAGAATGCAGAGGGGAAGCCATAACTTTTGGAATGATGGAAGAATCGTGATAAAACTTTTTCGAAACTTCAATGAGTGGTTCGTGATGTGCTAGCTATTCAAACATCGTTGGTGGCTTCAGAAAAAGCTTTTAGTGCGGCAATATTTCAAGTAGGAGACCGTAGACATTCACTAGCAACAAATAGTTTGAAAATTTCAGTTTTATTCAAAGACTGGATCAATGCGGAGCGGAGGAATTTAGGACGTCCAACTTTGCCGGCTCAATTTGAAGTCGATATACATAATATTTTATCGAAATCAAATGAAGACGACATGAATTTTGTAGAGGAACAAGCTCAAGAACCAATTCTGGAAAATGTAACATTAAAAATATTAGAATCACTTAGACAAAATTTTCAATGTGGTATAAAATATTAGTATATTACTATAAATAAGACCTAATTGAAACATAACCTTTCACAGAAGATGACTGAGTAAATTATGTTCTTTTTTAATATTTGTACAATTTAAAGTAACATAATAAAATTATAGGCTATTCGTCTTATTTTTTTAAAATTATTATCTTGAATTAACTTTTACTTTAAGTCTAGAAGTTTTTTTAATATATATTTTCCTACTCAAATCTTTGTTAACTTTAAAATATAAAATGAAACATTCAAAACTTTAAACTTTTATATTTTAAAGTTTTGAAATTTAAATTTTTAAACCCAAAGTTTTAAATTTGAAAACTTAAAAAGTTTAAACTTTAAAATTAAATATATAACTTTAGAACTTTTAAAAACTTTAAAACTTAAACTTTAAAGTCTAAAAAACTTATATAGTGATAATTTTAAACTTAAAAACTTATATAGTGATAATTTTATTAAACTTTTAAAAATCTTTTTAAAGTTTTAAACTTAATTTTTGATTATGTTAAACTTTAAAACTTATAAAAATTTTAAACTTTAAACACTTTGAAATTTCGATCTACCGGTCCAGTCCAGCTCCGGTTATTACCGGACTAGGACGGTAAGGGCGTAAATTATCGGTGGTGCCGGTACCGTCCGATTCCTGTTGGATATTGTACAAAATTTGTCGGTACTGGTCCGGTTTAAAAAAATACCGGTCCAGTATTGGTGTCGATACCAGTTCCATTGCTTGTCCTAATCGGTGCTCAATACTACTCCCAAAAATCATTTACTGTGCTCGTTCAATGTTTGAGAACATTTCTTTTCTTGGTTTGAGGTAATTACTCAAACTAGTATCTTAAAAAGAAAACTGCTTTTGAAGTATCTCAGTACTCAAATGACTTATTTAGAACCCAAAGTTTCTTTTTAAAATGTTACCTTTGGGAATACTTAATTTTCTATACTTTTCTCAAAGCTCTTCTATAAAACTCTTCTTTATTGATAACAACTTGAAATGTTTATACTTTAACTGAAAATAATGCGTAACAAATAATAATGCAAGATACTTTAAATACTTCTTTGACTCAACTCAATGTTTTAGACTTGACTATTTTTCATGAAATATCTAGGATTTTTACAAATGCAACAATAATGTATACATCTTGACTTAACAACTTAACTCAATAGTAAAATCATTAAAGGCTATGATTTTCTTCAAGGAAAGTAACATAAACAAGTATTTTAATAAAATTTACTCACAATAAAGAAAACTTGATCTCAACTCATAAACTTTACCTTGGGTGGAAATTAGTAATTAAAAAAATACTAAAACAAATGTAGGATAACTTTTTGAGGGTCTTACATACCTTGGCACAAAGTTTCTTGAAGAATTAGAGAGATTTTCTCAAGTTCTAGCTCTTTTCTTTTCTCTCTAATTGCTTTCTCTGAATGAAGTGCGTAACAATGAAAGAGAATGAGGGTGAGTCGTTGATTTTAGGACGAAAATGACCTCAAAACGATGAGGTTTTGTCTAGAATAGGTAGGAAAAGACTGGTCGCCCTTGATTTAAAACTGAAAGTTTAATACTGTGATGGAACAAGTTCGCGATGCGATATTATTTTATTTCAGTTTATTTTCTTTCAAAACACATAAAATGCATTCACGATATGTTTTACGAAATAATACATAAATCACACTCATGACGTGTGTTTTATGCACAATAATGTAAATCACACTTATGGAGTGTGTTTTATGAATAAAGTATAAAAATGAACTATGCCGGGGCAACACTCTTCTGGATAAACAATTTTTCCACAAAAAATTATCTTTTGATTCGATTAGCCTAAAATTCTACCAAGACCACTTTACCACACAAATTTTCGGCCTGATCAAAATTTTGGTCTGAGATTTGCCAAAAAAAATTTAGGATGACGCATTATGCGAGCAATCTTTTGTCAAAGGGGTATTTTGGTGATTTCCAGGGTGTAACATCTAAAAAGTATTAATTACATGATTAAACATTAAAGGAAAACAAAAATTAGGTTATGTGTTTTATAAATTGTCTAAATCTATGTAAAACTAAAAAACAAATATTCAACATTATTGACATTCTTAGAGTTGAAATTGATTTTTTTATTAGCATTCGTTTGAGCTTTAATTTATTAAAGTTAATAGACTATAATCTTTATTGGACAATTTAAAATTCTAATTCTTAAACTTGAAATAATATGTTAAAAGATAAAATATGAAAAAGTACAAAAAATATTTATAAGCTATGTTGAAGTAAATATTTTTATATATAAAATTAATTTTGATAATTATAATGTTAGGTTAGTTTGATCTTAGACTTTTCTAAGTTAAAATCAAACAAATCCTATCATAGTTCAATTTTTTCTTCCAATGCGAAACCAATTCAAACCAAACTACTACTAATTTTTCTTTTCCAATTCGACTCATTTTGCAATTTGGTTAGATTTTTTAATTTGATTTGGTTCACACCCTGACATTAATGAAAAAAAGGGAAACTTATCAATATATATCATATTTAAAAAATATTTGCCATTTATATCGATATAATTTTAATACATATATAATTCTCTTTTAATACATAATGCTAATTTTTTACTAAAATAAGTTTAATATATTTTAAGACACTTATAATACATCTTTATTGCATGCAAAATTACTGTTATACATAGTGTAATCCACATATTAAATGCATAATTCATTTTTAATATATGCTGCAGTTTTTTTAAATCAAAATAAGTATATATATATATATTATATAATTTACTTTTAATACATAGTACAATTGCTACAGATGATAAATATTTTTCAAATATGTAATATCTAGGTAATAAAAAAAAAATTTAAAAATAGTACTCCCTCTGTCACATCACCCTTTCTTGTTTAGTCCGTCCAAAAAAAAATATCACTTTACTTTAGTTAAAAACAATTTAACTTTAAAATTCATATTTTACCTTTAATGAAATGATTATCAGTCACATAAATTTCTAAGAATTATTTTAGACTACAAATTTCAAAAATCTTTCCTTTTTTTAAACATCGTGCCTAGTTACTCAAATTTGATGGTCTAGCTTAATGCCAAAAAAATGATAAATTAGCGTTAAAGTGTCACATAAAATGAGACAAAAAGATTAAATATTTTCTAAAAAGGATTCAAAAAGGCAATTTACCTTCTTTTATAAAGAAGATAAATGATGAGCCAAATATATAAGGAATTTTGTACTTCACAACCAATATTACCTAGTTAAACCTGGAACAAAGTCCTCCGAGTAAACGATCAAAATCTTTAAATAATACAGCCAGGTCAAAAAGTTTAATCATTGTTCCTTTTCTTCCACTAAGTGAGAACTGCAGGTTTAGTACCATTAAGAATCTTAACAGTACTCTAATTTAAAAGGAAAAAAATAAAATTCTGTCTTCTTTTCCAGTTGTGCGTCCAAACTCCAATACGTTGAAGAACATTAATGGCATCCTTCCATTCACTCTTGTTTTGTTCGGGAGTCCGACGATTGATTTTGCCCCAACTGCTTTACACTAGCTTTGGCGTCTGCCAGGAATTTAGGATCAGGCTCATGTTCTCTCATTGCCAGACAAATATACAATGCAATAACCACATTGACGGATATGACGGCAACAAATCCACTCACTAATGTCAGAGAATGGGGAGACATACAAAATTACAATTGGAGCTCCCCACATAATCAAAGATGTAATAAAGAACTTATGAACAACTCCCGCCATAGTTGTTGTCAAACGATCAAGATAATTGCAGAGCACTAGGAAAGAGGAAAGTGGCACCCAGAGATTTGACACAAGGTACAAATGAGAGCGTCTTTTACCTTTGAGTCATCTTTTTTGCGATTACCCGGATATCTGCTCAATCTTGCATCTAAGGAATGATTCTAGTTGGATCTACCCAACTATTGAAGCTTGAGATCAATACCCTCCGTGGCTTCAACAATTCGTTGCTCTTGGTCGATCCAATTCAAAAAGGTTATTATCACATGAAAAAATCACATTTATGGACAAAGTCTCCAAGTATGGGCTTCAGGCCCAGTCATGTAGCAGGCTGAGATCCGTTCTTTTTCTTCGGCCCAGTGGATCTACCCTGACTAAATGCAAGCCTGTATAGTTTGAATCCAAGCATTGGCGCGCTTATAAATAGATAATACGTCTTCAGTTTGAACTTCGGACGGTTATTTCAAATGGGAAAGCGTATGAGGAGAACCAGACCGCTCTGTAGCTGTGTATCTCCTCAATTGAAATTCTCACTCCCAACTCTATCTTCTCCTGGTTCCCTCTCTCTCTCTCTGCGTTTTTGTATTTTAATCCTATTGCAAAAGCATTTGAAATTGAGGCTTTGCTCTATCTATATCAGTTTAATGCACTAAATTATGAATTCAAACTAGAAACGAATTGAATTTGATCTAATGTTCAGATTCTATGCTTGTACCAGCAGTTGTCAAATCCTATTTGATTGACATTTCGCAGTTCAATGTTCTCTAAATTTGAGCGAGAAGCACTTCACTTTGAATATTAGTTAAAATTGATTGCTGAAATTACTCCTGTTGTCGAATCTATTGCTTCTGCGATCAGGTGATTTCAAACTATATTAACAGAATTTTATTCTCTCCCTGTCTCGTGCATATTTTATAGTATCTAGAAGATAAGTAGTCCGACTGGAAAAAAATAGCTAAATAGATGCTATGTATTGAATTTGAGAAAAAATTCTCAGCTGTTCTGCTTATTGCAACCTGTGTTATGCTGCAACTGTTAATAGCATTTATTGATAGAACAGTTCATGCTCTTTGATCCACAAATTTGAGTTAAAAATTAAATCACTTACTAATATTGGCCAAATATTCACAACTGATACCTTATGCCTTCGATCAATGTACTGTTTCTGTAAGAAGGCGATCTGATTCTGTGTTAAAAGAAGTTATTAGACTTTCTCTGGCGCTGCATATTGCTATAGTACTGTGTATTTAGAAATTGAGTAATCCAATTGCTGAAATTGTTCGAATTTTGCAACATGTATTGGATTTATTTGGCAGAAGAGGGCTAAAGTGCCACTGCTTTTTGTTATCCCGTATAAAACTTGCAATGAAAAAAACAGAATACAAAAAAACGTTTAAGAATCTGAGTCCACAGAATTCAATGTGTGTCCTTAAGGAATTTAATCCCCTCACTGTACCCGAGGTTTGTGGATTACTTCCTCCCAGGATAAAACAGATTTACAATTACAGAATAGCGGTACCTCAAACTCTGTAATTATCAACGAACTCAATACCAGAAATGACTTCACACAGACTCGAAATTTTATAAGAAGAAATATGCAAAAGGAAAGAAATTTTTCGTAATCTGAAAAACACAGAATGAACCTCCATTTATAGGGAAAATTGGGTGCGAAAGTGTCTGTTCGAACAGACACATTTGTCGTGAAAATTAAAAGGTTGTTAAAAATAACTAACTTATTGGCGAAAATTAAAAGGTTGTTAAAAATAACTAACTTATTGATTCGCCTAATAAATAAAATAAATTAATAAATAATTCGTAAATTAATAAATAATTTACAAATTAATCAATTAATTAATAATTCACAAATGTCAGGAAAAAGAAAAATTGATTAAATAAATTTTGTCCAAAAAATATATCAATCAATCATTTGTCGAAGCCGAGCGACGATGACGACGGCGCAAGGGGTCCCCTTGACTCTTTAAGAGTTAGAGGAAGTGTTTCCTAATATAAGGATTCCACTTTTTCTCTATTTTTCCGATGAGGGAGAAATGACTATTCCTTTTCCTTAAATAACTTTTCATCTCCCTTCATTGGTTCCCCACATTTTTCCTTTGTCTTTTCTTCTCCATTTTCCAATTCACACTTTACTTAAACCCAACACTTTTTTGGATCTCTAGCTTTATATTCATGATATAGTTATTGTTTTTGGGTTAAGTTCATTCGAATAAATCAGTTTGCCGTTGTATTAGTTAATTCCAAACTTCAAAGAGTAAGACGTACAACAGTTATTGATTCACAATTCAAGTATATTATTATTTGCATAGTTTAGACTTCAAAAAGGAGTAAGATGAAAGGAAGAAGGAAAATACTACTAATAGAAACCGGATCATACTCAAGTGTACAATTACATCAAAATATTACCCACATTCCTGAAAAGAAAATGAGAAGGAAGGAAAAAGTGAAAAAGTTAACACGAAAATCCTAGTTCTTAATGATATTTATAGCAAAACAAGGTTTATTATAAGGTGTTCTGAAGTGCCAGAGATGAACTATATCTCCTTTTTGAAGATGGTTATCTGCCACAAGCTTGTTCCATCCTCTGTTAAACACAAGTCTCTCCAAGCTCTTCCATCTGGTAAACTTCATGCCATGTGAATTACCCTTGGGATCCATTACACTCACGTCAAGTCCTGTATCATCTTGGTTTACTATCTTTTCTATCTCCGACGTACTCATGCAGTCGAGTAATGTCTCGCAGCACTCATTTGGAATAAGCAACCGGCTCAAGTTCACATTGACGTCCGAGTTCTCCACATGCTTCCAGCCGATGTAAACCGGTTCACTCCCTTGGAGAAACTGAATAGCCAAACACATATTTGATGGAGGAAAATATGTTATATTTCTTAATCTATTGTAAAGCTGCTGCTTATTGTTGTTATTCAATGCAACATACGGGAAAATCCGTTCTCCGAATAACGTTATGCTCTTCTCTTCCTCCTCCTTCCCCTTCTCCCCGACTTTGATGTTATTGCCAAAGAGTCTTATTGTAGTCATGGTTCAATTGGTGTTGCTGATAGTGTAAATAATTTGCATGCTAGCATCCTTTATATAGGAGTTAATTAGCACGCGTTTTTGCAGTATGTTTTCCTATTTGAGTTTGGATTTGGAAAGTTTATGTTGAATTGCTACTTTTTAGTAACAATCCGGTGCGCGTTAGGATTCCTAATTGAAGTGTGTCATTACCGCCCTAGTTAAAAATTCCTAATTGAAGACAAAAAAGGAAAGTCACGGCAAACACATATTTAAAAAGTTTATTACGGAAAAAACATATACATCTTTAAGAATATTTATGTCTTTGTTGAAATTGTTAGTTTTTAATTTATGTTATTTTGAGAGAATCACAATTCACAACATTGTCGAAAATCACACTGAAGCATATTACTATATTTTTTATATTCAATGAACACTTGGCAGGTTTTGTTGAACACTTGATAATACAACAACATACTAGGTTTAGGCTACGTTGTTTTTCTTAATTTAACCTAATACTTTTATGAAAAGAAAATGCAATTCCATTAGGAATAGGCTAAACACTATACCTATATATAATTACTTACTCTGGTCCATTGGTTTAAACATTTACTTGGCTTCTAAGTACTTCTTTAATCACATATTAGTGATTTTATTATTAGCTAAAAATGGTACTATATGTTTCTTCTGCCCATAATAGGTAGTATGCCCATTTTCCTGTTATCGGATACGCGACTAATGTTCATCCTGTTCGATCCGTAGTCAGATAAAAAAATGGCCTTACATATTATTAGTTGGTCATTCCCTCCGTCTGGATTTATTAAAATCAACATAGATAGAAGTTTGATGTAGAATTCAGGATTAGCAGGGTTCGAGGGTATTGCATATAAGAGGAGGTGGGTAGGAGGATTCATTGGCCGATTAGGTGTGGTAGCAACGTCGTGCCTTACAACAGAGCTGTGAGCATAAACGGTGGGCTAACCCTTGCGAGGATATTAAAAAAAAAATTGTACGTAAACATTTATAAATATTAAAAAGAATATAATGATATTATTATATTGAAATATATTTTTGTTAAATAATGTCCTATTTGTTACATAATGTTTGAAGATGTTATGAATATCATTTTGGCAATTTCTTATTTAGTGGACTCACTTCAGAAACATAAAAAATGTGATCAAATTTAATTTGGAGTCGTCATAGCAAGTAAACATAGATGTTTATATAATTCTCATGAAGTTTCAGAATGGAATTAAGGTTTTGCTATTATGAATATCATTTTGTTTGTTTTTCTTTGTAGGTAGGTGGGATTTATGTTTATGTTTGGTTGTGTATACAAGTGTTGAAGCAATGAATGGACCTGGTGGTAGCATTCAATGATTGTTAGGTATCATTTTATAATATATTATACTAGGTAATTGGTCCGCGCTTTGCGCGGTCATAAGTAATCTAATTAAGTTTATATATTTTAATATTAAAATTAATAAAATACTCTAAAGTTATTAAGCT